>CAUYQG010294755.1:0-14120 GCA_963574415.1 Tarsius wallacei | reverse complement strand
ATCTCACTCTGTCACCCATGCTGAAGTGCCGTGGCATGCTCACCACAGCCTCGACCTCCTGGGTTCAGGTGATCCTTTCACCTCAGCCTTCCAAGTACCTGGAACTACAAGTGCGCACCACCATGCCCAGCTAATTTTTTGGATTTATTGTAGAGACGAGGTCTCGCCATGTTTCCCAGGCTGGTCTCGAACCCCTGGGCTCAGGTAGTCCTCTAGCCTCAGCCTCCCAAAGTGTCCTGCCTTCTATGTTGTTTTTATAATGGTGCTCTCAGTTCAGAGACTCTGGCAAGAAAGATCACCTTGGGGAAGTGAACTGGGTGTTGTTAGGGCATAGGTAGGTAGGCAGGCACAGGGAACAGTGGCACTCCGCTCATTTGCTCCTGATAACCCTCCCGTTTGGTAGATGTGAAAACTTAGAGCTCGGTTGTGCGGTGCTTAATGCCACCTAGCAGGATTTATGTCTACTATTTCGTTTTAACCAACTGTCTGGTGAAACTGAAAAGCCTTCTGTCCATCAGAGGGCAGTGTCACACCTAGCTGGAAGAAGCCCTGCGCGCACAGCTGGATGGGGCCAGCCTCCACCCAGCCCACACCGCGTTCTCCCGGCCTTCCAGGAGGGGGCATTGCTAAGCTGGCAGTGGATCACCTCCCCAGCCTCCCTCTGCCTCCTGCCACCCCCAACCCCGCCCCCGTGGGGACACCTGGGGCTCATGCCCTAGCAGATGCTCAGCTCCCTCAGGCTTTTTCTCGAACACCAATGCCTGCGTCAGTGTTTTCCTAGATGATTGTTTCTTAAACAAGTCGTAGGACAACAAATCAGGGCAAATAATCCCAGTCACTTGGAGTGATGCGCTAGTGCTCACCAAAACAGGTGCTGCCCCGGGCTGGAGCCGCACAGCCCGGAGGGGGTCATGGCAGCCTCCTGGCTGGGCAGCCCACGTCCCTCAGGTAGGTGCAGCCTGAGTTTCTTCAGGCAGGATGACCTGGCAGCGTTTCCACCCCACCCACAGCTAGTTTCGCTTTCCTAACGTTGTTAAAAAGTGCATTCTAACTGAAGTAGGGTGGTTGGACAGCTTTCCACGTTTTACTTAATTTTAAAATGTGATCGTTGATTTAAGATTTCTTCCTTCTGGTGGGTTTCTTTCCCTTTTTCTCAGGAAGATGCCCAGAATGCTCCTCTTTGGCATTCGTCCAAAGTTCAGTCCTAATAGCTTTTGGACTGTGGTTTAATTTTAACCATAAAGGCTTCTTTTGGAATAATTACTTTTTAATCTGGAAAGGGCCAGTTGGGTACAGAGCCACAAACACCCCCTGCGGGGAACATGTAGGCTAAGTTATGTTCACTTACTGCTAGTGTATCTCTTTTTAAAAGGGGAGACTGATTTAGGGGGTGATGAGACTTGTGGACAGACAGGTGAGCTGGGAGGACTGTTGGAAGGCCAGCTTTAATCAGTTTCATGAAGTCTGGGGAACAAAGGAGAAACAATCGAGGAAGAAACCATCAAGTGGGTCCTGAGAAGCCACTAAGCTGAATGAAGCAGAGAGTTGTCCTGTGGGCAATCATGTAGCCTCTGTTTTCTGGGACAATCACAATTTCTGGGACAGAGACACACTGGCCCTTTGTCAGGCTTTGCATCAGACTAGCACCGGTTCCCAGTCCCGAAAACGTGGTCCCCGGAGAGGCCTGTCAGCAGCGGTAGACATTATCTCCCAGGAATGACTTGACCTGGGCAGCGAGGCAGAACTGGGGCCACCCAGCGCTCTCTATGCTGGCCATCACAGTTCTGATTTCTCTTCCCTTTTGATGCAAGCCCTTTGGTAACAAGTGCTCGTATTTGTAGAACCTTAAAGAATTTTTGATGCAGCAGGACAAAAACAGGTTACCTACCTTTTGGTAGTTTAGGTGGCAAACTTCTTTGGCAATTAAAAAAAACAACAAGCCGGGCTCGGTGGCTCAGCCTGTAATCCCGTGCTTTGGGAGGCTGAGGTGAGTGGATTGCCTGAGCCTGCGGGTTCGAGACCCGCCTGGACAACTTGGCGAAACCTCATCTCTACAATAAAACAAAACAAAACAACAACAACAAAAAAAAAAAAATTAGCCGGGCGCGGTAGCGTGCGCCTGTAGTTCCAGCTACTTGGAAGGCTGAGGCGGAGGGATCGCCGGAGCCCAGCGGGTCGAGGCTGCGGTGGCCGGGAGCAGCCACTGCACTCCAGCCTGGGCGACTGAGTGAGACGCCAACTCAAAAAAAAAATCGAAAAAACCCCAACAAAAATGAAAAGAAAATGGGACATGTGATAGAGAGCAATTCTAGAAAAAATGACTTATGCTAGTCCTAGCTGAGGAAAGCGAATTTGGAAAGACGTGCTCGTTAAATAGAAATAATCTTTACCAGAAATTCCATTTTTACCAGAAATACAGAGCTCAGGCAACCCCTTTGGGTCCCCTCCCACTGTGGGAGCTTTTCTGTCCTCTCAATAAATCCTGATTTCTCATTAAAAAAAAGAAAGAAATACAGAGCTCTTTTTTTTTTTTTTTTTTCAGTAGAAGTCTCACTCTCACCCAGGCTGCAGTGCAGTGGTGCATTCACGGCCACCGTAGCCTTGACCTGCTGGGCTCAGGTGATCCTTCCACCTCCTCCTTCCAAGTAACTGGAACTACAGGCATGCACCACCATGCCTAGCTATTTTTATTTATTGTAGAGATGAGGTCTCACCATGTTGCCCAGGCTGGTCTCGAACTCTTGGACTCAGGCAGTCTGCTCGCCTTGGCCTCCCAAAGTGCTGGGATTACAGGCGTGACCCCGCGCCTGGCTTCTAGAACATTTAAGTAAGAGGGAAGACAGAAAAATCAGAGACTAATGATCAGAAGCTGTTACCAGTCTTAAATGAAAGTCAACAATCTGATTACTCAGTCAGTAAGAGATGAGGCTTCTATTGAGTAAAATCTGACCTTGTGCAGACTCTTCTAAGGACACATGCATAAAACCAGGTGTGCCCTGCTGGGCTGCGCAGTCCCACAAAGCCACGAGTGGCCGGGGCTGTGTCTTTCACAGCTGGTCCCTGCTGTGCCTCCTTGTTCAAAACAATGGATGTCAGATCAGCACATGTATTGGTTATGCCCAGTGTGTGTTAGGAGAACTATTCTATGATTCATCATTTCTTTATTTTTATTTTTATTTTTTTGAGTTGGAGTCTCACTCTGTCACCCAGGCTGGAGTGCAGTGGCATACTCACAGCCACCGCAGCCTCAACCTGCTGGGCTCAGGTGATCCTTCCGCCTCAACCTTTCAAGTAGCTGGAACTACAGGCACACACCACCATACCCGCTAATTTTTTATTTTTATTTTTATTGTAGAGATGAGGTGTCGCCAAGTTGCCCAGACTGGTCTCGAACCCATGGGCTCAGGCAATCCTCTCACCTCGGCCTCCCAAAGTGCTGGGATTATAGGCGTGAGCCACCGCACCTGGCCTTGGTTTGTCGTTTCTGACCTCATCGCAGCATCAGAACTCGGTGTTTCAGACATATTCTTGCCTCTAGAAGAAGAGAGAAAGCAAAAGTCCTACATGCCCAGAAGAAGACAGATGTTACAGAGATGAATAACAAAAAGAAAGAAATGAAAAGACAGCCAAGCTAATCTGGGAGTTCCATCGCTGCTAAGAATGTGTTTCTGTTTCACCATACAGGTTCCAGCACAGCCGTCCAGCTCAAACCTGTGCTGTGGTGTCCCCGGAAGCCCCCTCACCTCGCAGGCCTTTCCCGGATTCCACGGAAGGGAGCTAGCACAGATGGGAGATTCTTTTCTAGTGGAGTCTCAGTCGACCTGGGGAGGGCAGGTCTGTGTCTCACCTGGTTTGGGGGTGGGAAAATGGGATCAAGAGCTTTGACACCTTGCACTCTTAGCATGTCGTGACGGTTTTTTGAAGCTTTCCTTATCTGAAGGTTTTTACCCATTCCACCAGCAGATACAGGCTTGGGACTTGTCTTTCGTCCAGGTTCCATCCTCACAGGCACAGAAAAAAAGACGAACTGAAAAAAAAGAAAAAAAAGTTCTGAAAAGCAAAGCTCACAGATAGGAGGCTCAGGTTATAGGGCAGATGTCAAGAGTCATGGGGTATTCAGAGGGTGGCTGTCAGCTAGGGAGGCTACCTGGGGTTGTGAGGAGACCATTTCTGCATTATTGGTGATTGAGAAATTCCCTCTAAGTACTCTACTCGTAGAGAGAAAGGAATGGAACCCAGGCCTTACATCGGAGTGTTTGAGGTTGACCTAATTATAAGGTTGTCTGTGTGTCTGTGTAATTAATAGATGGTTCCATGATGCAGGACAGCAGGGTCATGCATAGCCCTGAATGTTAGCCACGCTATCCTGGGGCTCTGGAAAAAAAACCTGGTAACGACATGCTCGGTTACTGGCTTGCTATACCTTAGTCTCCAGGCTGGCATGGATCAGAAATAGAGGACATATTAGTTTTAAAAACTAAACGGTCCAGGCATGTTGGCTTATGCCTGTAATCCTAGTGCTTTGGGAGGCCAAGGCGAGAGGATTGCTTGGGCCCAGAAGTTCGAGACCAGCCTGGCAATATAGCGAGAGCCCAGGAGCCCAAGACCAACCTGAGCAACTTGGCAAGACCTTGTCTCTACCATAAAGCCAAAAATTAACTGGGCATGGTGGCACGTGCCTATAGTTCCAGCTACTTGGAAGGCTGAGGCGCAAGGATCGCCTGAGTCCAGCAGGTCGAGGCTGCGGTGGCGGTGAGTGTGCCACTGCCCTCCAGCCTGGGTGATGGAGTAAGACTCCAACTCAAAAAGATAATGTAAAATAAAAAACAGACTGGGAAGAGAGAGTATATCTAGATCCAGCCATGGCCTAGCAAAGCCTCAGTTGAATCCGTCACCTAGCGTACCTTGCGGGGAGCCCCTGGGGCTGTCATGGATTTGTAGTCACATGTGGGCCAGTGCTGCTGACAGGGTTGCTTCCTGTGTTAGACATACCCTGTCAGCAAGACACTGTACACGATGGGTTTGCCAAGTCACAGCACATTAAGCATAATCTCTTTTAAGTTCAATTAAATTAATTTTTAAAAATGCTGTAGATAGAAAAATCTAAAAAGTACTATAACAAGCAGTGATTACTGAGATTACAGGGCTTTGAACTTAAGCATTGGAAAACTCTGTGGCTTTGTGGGAGTTAATCAGGACAGGTACCTGTCCCTTTTTTTGAATCAGAATCTCACTCTTGCCCAGGCTGGAGTGCAGTGGCACGCTCATGGCCACCGCAGCCTCGACCTCCTGGGCTCAGGTGATCCTTTCACCTCAGCCTTCCAAGTGGCTGGAACTACAGGCATGTGCCATGCACCTGGCTAATTTTTTGATTTATTATAGAGATGAAGTCTCACCAGATTGCCCAGGCTGGTTTAGAACCCCTGGACTCAGGCAATCCTCTCACCTCGGCCTCCCCAAGTGCTGGGATTACAGGCTTGAGCCATCATGCCTGGCCCCTCCCTTTCTCTTCTCTTTTGCAAGCTCACAGCTAACATTACAATCTGCCCGTCTCTTGCAAGAAGTGCACAGTTTGTAAGGGATACAGCACTGTTTAAGAGCTATTCCGGGTAGCTCAGGGCAGTCTAAGGAGGGAAAGAAGGAAATAGACCATCAGAAGGTCAGACGTGGTGGCTCACGCCTGTAATCCCAGCACTTTGGGAGCCCGAGGTGAGAGGATTGCCTGAGCCCATGGGTTCGAGACCAGCCAGGCAACTTGATGAGACCTCATCTCTACAATAAATCAAAAAGTTAGCTAGGTGTGGTGGCATGTGCCTGTAATTCTCCAGCTACTTGGAAGGCTGAGGTGGAAGGATCACTTGAGCCCAGCAGGTCGAGGCTGCAGTGGCCGTGAGCGTGCCACTGCACTCCAGCCTGGGCAATAGAGTGAGACTCCAACTCAAGCAAAACAAAACAAAAATCAGAAAACATCTTCAAATACCAGGAGTTATTATCCATTTCTACAAAACACTAGAGGTCGAATTGTTTGGGTTAGTTAACTGGGTGAAATCATCAACTGTGAGGAGGAAGTCCGTGGAACCCTTTAGAGGAAGTGGTCAAAGCTGAATACCCCATGACCGCCTCTTGATTTCAAAGTGAAATAGTTGAACCCTGGCCCTCACTGTCAGGTGTAAAGAGTCACTCCAGATTTATAAGCTAATTAAACTAGTATTTTGGACTGTCCACACATTTGGCTTTAGAGAAAATACACAGAATGCTTCCAGCCACACCTAAACCTTCACAAACCACTTCGCTGACTGTGTTTTCTTCTAATTACTCAAGTGTGCATCTCTGTTATTTACAAAGTTTGGTGAAGTCAGGGCTGGGGGAATTTGGTTGGATACCCTTTCCAGCACAGAGGGGTGAAATTCAACCCATCTTTTGAACTGTCAAACTACCAGAGACCACCAGAGCTGAGGACACCCCCCCCAAATCAGTGGTCTTTGGCCAAAGGGGTCAGGGCTTTTGAGTTCATTTGTACCTTTTATTTTTTTTCCCAAATAAATGTTATTGTGTATATTTGAGGTATTTGAACTTCACTGACTTTGTGTCTAAATAATGTCTGGTTTACCTAAAAGCTTCCCCTCCCCGTTGTTTTGATGAAATGAGAAGGCTCCCTGGCATGGTGGCTCACACCTGTAATCCCAGCACTTTGGGAGGTGGAGGTGAGAGAGCTGCCTAAGCCCATGGGTTCGAGACTAGCCTGGGCAACATGATGAGACCTCGTCTCTACACTAAATCAAAAAATTAGCCACGCATGGTGGCACATGCCTGTAGTTCCAGCTACGTGGAGGACTAAAGCAGAAGGATTGCCTGAACCCAGCAGGTCGAGGCTGCGGTGGCCATGAGCGTGCCACTGGACTCCAGCCTGGGCGACAGAGGGAGACTCTGACTCAATGAAAAGAAAACAAGAAAAAGAAACGAGAAGGCTCTAAGGCTCTCCATCCCTCCTCCCTTCCTTGGATGTTGGTAAGGTCAATGAGATAATAGTCAGAAAGTACTTTGAAATATGCAAGAAGCATGCAGCCCAACTCGTTATTATACGTGGGTCAGTTCACAAATCCTTACAGTCTAGGGTTTCTGTCTGCTGCCCTGGGGCAATGCCTAGGAGAAAGGATGCCGTAGGCACGGTCCACAGGGTGCTGTGTGCTGGAGTTGGTCATTCCTGACTGTGATATCACCAAGCCGACTCCAAAAATAGGATAAATGGCAGTTCGGTCACTTGTGTCACCTCATCCCGCAAACACTGTCATCTCCAGGGTAAGCACATATTTCTAGCTCCTGTTCTGGGGACTTAATAATAGGTGGCATTTCCTCTGATCCACTTTTACGAGAGGTTTTCAAAGATGAGGTGGCAGGGAAGTGGTTAACCTGTCACTTGTGCGGGGAGGTGTCCGAGTGACAGAGGAGCGGTCTTGCTTGGGACAGCCCAGTTGTTTGACAGCCAGGAATCAGGGAACATCAAGGCCACCTCAAGCCTTGTAACCTAGATGTCACTGTGCTTTCTCAGCTGATGGTGTCGTGACCTGCAGCAGACAGGCGTGTGGTGAGAGGACAGCTATGTCCTGGGCAGGCAGCCCTTTCCACACCAACTCTCCCTTGGGCAATGGCTCTTCATAAGCCTGTGATGTTTAGGGATTGTCACACTTTTCCTTTACTGTTCCCTTGTCGGTGGAAAAATATGGCTGTGTACCCCAGAGGAAAAACCGTTTCCCTGTGAGGGTCATTCACCCACAGGAGAACCTTAATGACAGAGGAATCCTTCAGAGACGATGGTCACCAGGGAGGAGGGAGTTTGCAGAAGGGGACTCTGGCGTGCGCCACAAATCCAGTGGGAGCTTATTAAATCTTTGTCAAGAGGAGGCTGGCACTTGTCTGAGTGAGGAAAGCAGGGACAGGGTGGAGGCTGGGAGAAACCAAGAAGATGGAGCCAGGACTCTGAAGCCTAGAGAAGTTTCGCCAAGCTAATTCATTATACCAGCTCAAGACGTCTCACGTTCATTTGGTTGCCAGAAGGTGTTCTCAGCAGAAAAATCTGTGACGTGCTGCTTAGGACTTGACAAAGGCTTGGTAGCCATCACATTGGAAGGGGAGAGACAACAAGCCTCACACTCAGAGATGCATTCTTTTCTTGTGTCTGCCACTGCAATCCACCAGCGTGAAGCCAAGTGACTCTTACTGTTTATGTGTACATGTTCGGGCTGTTAGATTGTCTTCTGAGCAATCGTGGGTTTTGAGAATATGTTGGAGGGCCCGGCGTGGTGGTTCATACCTATAATCCCAGCACTTTGGGAGGTGGAGGTGAGAGGATTGCCTGAGTCCAGGGGTTCGAGACCAGCCTGGGTAACTTGGCAAAACCTCGTCTCTACAATAAATTTTTAAAAAAATTAGCCAGGTGTGGTGGTGCATGCCTGTAATTCCAGCTACTAGGAAGACTGAGGCGGAAGGATCACCTGAGCCCAGCAGGTCAAGGCTGTGGTGGCTGTGAGCGTGCCACTGCCCTCCAGCCTGGGCGATAGAGTGAAACTCCTACTCAAAAAAAAAAATGTTGGCGGAGTCAACAAGCAACAATTTTGGGAGCCTTGGTTCTACCCAGGCCCTGGTTCGGGACCACCCCTGCGTATCCACAGGGCCCATCGGCATCCATCTTATGGCTCTCCTGGGCCACGGGATGGCTCTCATCCTTCTGCCCTGACACTTGCCCATTCTCGTGGAACCTAGGGGAGTGTGTGTGTGCGTGTTCACATGCGTGTGTTCGTTTGTGTGTCTGTGTACACGCTGTGTGGGGTGGTGAGGAGGGAGTTCTCTGTGGTGATCGCTCCCAGTCAGATGAAGGCTTTGAGCTGAGCCAGGGTGAAGCAAGAGTGATGCCAATTGCCAAGAAAAAGTGCTTGCGGTATCAGGCGTTTCCTCTCCTCAAATCACAGCCGTCCCCGTCCACAGAGCTCACTTCAACGAGAGGGTGCTGCCAGTCTCCCGAGGTGGCTTGCTGTCACTGTCCCACTCTGCCCATTTGGACGACAGGCGTGGCTCTCTGGGAAGTGGATGCAGAAACAGGGCTTTGAATAGATTTTTTATTGCATTTTCTTTTTTATTTTTTTGAGTTGGAGTCTCACTGTGTTGCCCAGGCTGGAGGGCAGTGGCATGCTCCCAGCCACCACAGCCTCGACCTCCTGGGCTCAGGCGATCCTCCCGCCTCAGCCTTCCAAGTAGCTGGACCTACAGGCGTGCGCCACCATGCCCAGCTAATTTTTTAATTTATTGTTGAGACGAGGTCTCACTAAGTTGCCCGGGCAGGTCTCGAACCTGCAGGCTCAGGCAGTCCTCTCATCTCAGCCTCCCAAAGTGCTGGGATTATAGGCGTGAGACACCACACCCAGCTGTAGATTTTTTAAATTAAAAAAAAAAAATTAAGGTGAAATGTTTTGAACATGAGGCAGAGACCCCAGTCGCCATTCCAGCCCTCTACTGTCCTTCAGCTTCCTCGGGAGAAGAGCTGTCCCCCACGGCCACAGTAGAACCAAGAGGAAGGCTGACCCAGTTCTCTGTGTTTGCACTAGAGGCTGCTTCTGGGCCAGGGTCCCTATCACCAGGGTCCCTATCACCAGTAAAAGGCGTATTCCTGTCGAATGATTACTGGAAAGGCCCTGGACATGGCTTCCACTAAGACACTCTCGCGGGTAGAGGACCGCCCGGTGCACACAGCCATGGCCCTGGGAGGATTCCAGCGGGTTGGCATCAGCCATCCGACCAGTCCGCGTTCTCAGCTTGTGCCTGCTTGGTTTTTTCCTTCATGGCAGATAAGGAGGGGCAGGGATTTGTTTGTCCAGATGCCACCAGTCGGTGACTGTTGCGGGCACAGGAGCGCCTTTAGGGCGCAGGGCCAGCTGGGTCCCACCTAATGTCTGTCTTCCTCCTCTGGGAGTGCTGTCATCAGCAGGTTAAGGTGTTGGGAAACCCCCTGGGCAGGAGATTTCGAAATGAGATTCAGATGAGAAAAAACGCAGTGGGTGAGGTTCTAAGGAATGAAGGAGACGAAAAGCCTCCCGTCTGACGCTCCGCTGGATAGCGGGGATCGACAGAAGAGCCTAGAATGGAAGGGCTGCTCTTTGATGCCCTCCCCACCCTGGGCACGGAGGCACCCAAGCCTCTCCACTCACCAGACGAAACCACCCCTGGGACGGGAAGGGCGCTTTCAGTCCAGGGCATGTCGGCACCAGCAAGGTGCAGATAAATCAGAGGGCTCCGCGGGGTGGGCGGGGGCGCTGGCAGGAGGATGGGGAGAAAAACTCAGTTATGGAAAGATTGTCAAAGGCTTGTGGGCGAATTTAGACAGAGGCTAGGACTGAAAGAGCCCACGAACCCATAGCCCCGGGGCCGGGTGGGACGGGCAGCTCCCATCCTGCTGGCCTCCCTCGTCACACAGTCCCCTGGGTGCTTTAGCTCAGGACAGCCTGGCATCAGGTGGCTGCTGGCAGCAGGTGCCTGTGACATGAAGGCCACAGAGGAAGGTGCTGGCTAGATCCAGAGCCAGAGAGAGAACAGTGCAAGGAGAGAGAAACTGAGGAACAAGGAGAGGAAGCACAATGAAAGTGATAGCCCAAAAGAGGCCTAGCACGGTGGCTCAGGCCTGTAATCCTAGCACTTAGGAAGGCCGAGGTGGGAGGATGGCTTGAGGCTAGGAGGAGATAGAATCGTGCCACTGATCATGGCCAGCCTGGGCAACATAGCAAGACCCCGACGCTACCAAAAAAGTAGCCAGATGTGGTGGTGCATGTCTGTAATCCCAGCTACTCAGGAGGCTGAGGCAGGAGGATTGATTGAGCCCAGGAGGAACTATGAGCACGCCACTGCCCTCCAGCCTGGGCAACAGAGCATGACCCTGTCTCGAAAAAAACAAAAAAATAAGAAAGCAGAAGGAAAGGTGGGGTGGAACATCCTAGAAGGTGCAACATGGGACAAAATAAGAGCTAAGATTATCCCTCATTTGAAGGACTTGGAGTGGGACAGTCATGATGATGAGTCTTCAAACACAGTCAGTCTTGTCGTTTGATATGCAAATCCATTCCTTCTCGGTGAACCGAGGAAAGTGGTGCTCTCTGAGGACGTTTGGGGCCAGGCTGTGTGCAAGCCGAGAGTGGAACTGCAGGAACCAGCCGCCCGGTTACGAACCAGAGGGGCTTATGATTCATGTGTGCGCCTACCTGTCTCGTGCAGGGTGGGGACCCATCCAACCAGAACCACCACCCAGCCTCTCCCAGCTCCTTAGATGACGAGCCGTGGCATCCTTGGTCCACCCAACTCAGCCCCCAAGCATTTTGCCAAAACATCGGTAAACAAGTGGAGGTGAAGGAGGTCACAGGTATCTGCCTTTGATGCCATTTCTCCAACTTTTCAGTGTCACAGGTGCCCCTTTAGATTTTTTTTTTCTTAGAGACGAGGTCTCACCAAGTTGCCCAGGCTTGTCTCGAACCCCTGGACTCAGACTCTCGCCTCCGCCTCCCAAAGTGCTGGGATTACAGGCGTGAGCCACCACGCCCGGCCCCCTTTAGATGTCTTTTTTTTTTTTTTTTAAAGCCAGAGTCTCACTCTGTCACCCAGGCTAGAGTGCAGTGGCACGCTCACAGCCACCACAGCCTTGACCTGCTGGGCTCAGGTGATCCTTCTGCTTCAACCTTCCAAGTAGCTGGAACCACAGGCATGTGCCACCACGCCCGGCTAATTTTTATTTTATTTTATTGTAGAGATGAGGTCTTGCTAAGTTGCCCAGGTTGGTCTCGAACCCCTGAGTTCAGGCAGTCCTCTCATCTCCACCTCCCAAAGTGCTGGGTTTACAGGTGTGAGCCACCATGCCTGGCTTTTAGATTTCATAGTAACATCAAAGTTGGGATTCCTGGGTCTCCTTCCTCAAACACTTCTATGACCATCGAATGGGAGAAGAATTTACACTTCTCAGTGAATAACATCTGCATAAAGCAAACAATTCTATTTCCACCAAGGACTCTTTCAAAATCACTAAGATGGGCTGGATGCATTGGCTCATGCCTGAAATTCCAGCACTCTGGGAGGTGGAGGCAAGAGGATTACCTGGGCCCAGGGGTTCGAGACCTGCCTGGGCAGCTTGGCAAGACCTCGTCTCTGCAATAAATCAAAAAATTAGCCAGGTATGGTGGTGCGCACCTGTAGTTCCGTCCACTTGGAAGGCTGAGGCAGAAGGATCGCCTGAGCCCAGCAGGTCAAGGCTACAGTGGCTGTGATCATGCCACTGCGCTCCAGCCTGAATGACAGAGTGAGATTCTGACACACACACACACACAAAAGAATCACCAAGATGATTTCATTATAAAAGCAATATGAGAACATTGTCGGAAATGTACAAAATATAGAGAGGCAAACAAAAAATAAGGAAGAACTTGGTAAACACTGTGGGATTGACCCTTCCGTAACTTCAAGGACACGTACTAGCCTGGCAAGAAGATAGAGAGCCCCACTCTCTGAGGGGCCCCCTTCCTTCAGAGCAAGTTTCTGAGCGGCAGGGTGTGCTGGTATGGGGCTGTTGGCGGCCAGCCTGTCCTTCCCTCCTGAGTCCCAGGCGGGTCCGTTCCTTTGCCCTGTTATTACCGCTGGCAGGTTCGTTTGTGCTGCTGGCAACAGGGACTCAAGTCCTTCCAGTTCTCCTGGTCTCCTTCGGCAAGTCACCCGCTGCACGTGGGGAGGCGCCCAGGCCTGTTACCTGAAGTCTCCAGAGAGGGAGAGACGGGGGAGGCAGGAGGGGCCGGCCAGAAGCCGGCTGGACTGGCCCAGCTGAGGCAGTGAGGACAGGATGGGTTTCTTGCCTGACCAAGATTGTGACTCTGGAAAACTGGGACTCTAGGTAGGAGGTCAGGGTATGTCCGGGGGCGGATGCTGGGAGTTCACTTGGGCTGCTGTGGGTTTGGAATGTCCTGACCCATTCTGGGTCTCCTGAGTGGCTTGCTTTGTGCATTCCTAACCCGCCCTTCCTCCGGGTATGGGACATTTGAAGACAGCTGTGGCTACTACGTTAGCAGGAACAAACTCACCTGGAATTGGTGTGGCAGGTGCTGGCCCCTGGCCCCTGCGGTCTCCCTCTCAGGCCCTTGACTCCTTTTCCCTCAGTTGGGCTTAGGGGTGTCCCCAACTGTCCCTTCTTCCTTTTCCACACATCCCTAGAAGCAGTGTGATGCCCCAGAGAGAACCTAGACCCGGAGCCAGGATGCTTTTCTCTGCAGGGAGCGCTTGGCTGTTTCTTAACCACCTTAGGTTTGACTGTCCTTGTCTATAAGGTGACAGTAACAGTACCAACCTCTGGCTGGGCGTGGTGGCTCATGCCTGTAATCCCAACACCTTGGGAGGCAGAGGCAAGAGGATTGCCTGAGCCCAGGGGTTCAAGGCTAGCCTGAGCAACTTGGCAAGGCCTTGTCTCTACAATAAATCAAAGAATTAGCCAGGTGTGGTGGTGTGCACCTGTGGTTCCAGCTACTAGGAAGGCTGAGGCGGAAGGATCGCCTGAGCCCAGCGGGTTGAGGCTGCGGTGGCCGTGAGCATGCCACTTCACTCCAGCCTGGGTAACAAAGTGGGACACTTACTCAAAAAAAAAAAAAAAAGTCTGGGCAACATAGTAAGACCTTGTCTCTACAAAAAATTTTTTAAAAATTAGCCAAGTGTGGTGGCACGCACCTGTAGTCCCAGCTACTCAGGAGACTGAGGCTGAAGGATCACCTGAGCCCAGGAGGTTGAGGCTGCAGTGAACCATGATGGTGCCACTAAACTCCAGCTTGGGCAACAGAGTGAGACCCCAACTCAAAAAAAAAAAAAAAAAAAAGACAGTACCAGTACCAACTCTCAAAGTTGTTGGCAGATTAAGTGAGATACCGTGGACAATACACAAGACAGATGGTAGGTGGGTGCTCACCCATGTTGGTATTTCTACCTCCTTTCTCTTTCCTCAACTCTGTTGACATGGGGAGGGGAAGCTTTTAGGTAAACCAGACATTATTTAGACACAAAGTCAGTGAAGTTCAAATACCTCAAATATACACAATAACATTTATTTGGGAAAA
>CAUYQG010294752.1:0-53059 GCA_963574415.1 Tarsius wallacei | reverse complement strand
TACACAAAAATTAACTCTAAATGGATCAAAGACCTAAACGTAAAACCTCAAACTATAAGAATCTTAGAAAATGCAGGAGACACCCTTATGGAAATTGGAACTGGCAACCAATTCCTGATCAGAACCCTAAGTGCCCATACCACAAGAAATAAGATCGACAAGTGGGACCTCATCAAACTGATGAGCCTTCACAAAGCAAAAGAAACCATCAAGAGAGCAGGGAGACAGCCCACAGAATGAGAAAAATAGTTGCCAACTGTATATCTGACAAAGGTCTAACATCTAGGATTTACAAGGAACTCAAATGCGCCGAAAGAAAAAAAACAAACAGCCCCATTCAAAAGTGGGCAAAAGACATGAATAGACACTTCTCAAAAGAAGATATGCAGGCAGCCAACAGACACATGAAAAAGTGCTCAGCCTCACTCATCATCAGAGAAATGCAAATCAAAACCACATTGGGATACCACCTAACCCCAGTAAGAATGGCCATCATTAATAAAATAAACAACAACAGATACTGATGAGGGTGCAGAGAAAAAGGAATGCTTCTATGCTGCTGGTAGGAATGCAAACTAGTGCAACCTCTCTGGAAGACAGTGTGGCGATTTCTGAAAGAACTAGAAATTGACCTTCCATATGACCTAGCAATTCCTCTATTGGGAATAGACCTGGAGGAACTCAAATCATTCTACAAAAAAGATGCACATGTATGTTTGTTGCAGCTCTATTCACAATAGCAAAAACATGAAACCAACCATGCTGCCCTTTGAAACTGGACTGGATTAAAAAAATGTGGTACATATACACTATGGAATATTATACTACCATAAAGGACGAACCTATGAACTTTGCGGTAACTTGGGTGAAATTAGAGTTGATCATACTCAGTGATCTATCACAGAAACAAAGAGCAGAGTACCATATGTTCTCACTCATAAGCAGACCTTAAACAATTATCATAATACCATAAGAAAAGGATTGGCAGTAGTGGGCAACTGCCAAGGTAGGAGAGGTGGGATTGGCAGTTGAGGGAAACTGCTAGGGGAGGGAGGGGCACACCTCATCAACAAGGGTACCTGCATAGTCAACGTTTGTATACCTAACCCTGAATTGTACCCCACATCTTTAAAATAAAAAATAAAAATTTAAAAATTTTTAAAAAAGAAAAAAAATTTCCTGTAAAAAGACACATATACACAGATTATTCTTCCATAAACTGGAGCCACAGTAGACATAAGCCAAGTGCTTGCCCCATACAACTCAGAAAACAGCAACAATGGAAATAAGTTCAGGATGGCTCCAACTTGGGAAATTTCTATCACCTTCCTTGAGGTAGCAGGACCCTTTGTTGCCTCAGAGAAAGGGGGGCCCCTGGGTATGGGGCTCCCCAAACCATGCAGAGCTTTGGAGTAGCTGCATACATGGAGGGCCTCTAGGGTGGCATGCCCACACCCAGAGAGGGCGTGGCAGCTCTGAGCCCCTTCCCCCTACCCTCACTGTATGCATCGCTTCCATCAGTCTGTTCCTTTGTATCCTTCATAATAAATGGGGCAACATTAAAGAAAAAAGCCCTCAGATAAGACTGAGGCCAATTTCTTCAGTTGCCAGGCAGCAAAATGAACAGCTTTGAGTATCAGCACCTTAATCCTTCTTTCTGGGGCCCCTGGGGTGGGACAGGTTGTGCACAGAGGATGGCAGTGATGGGGAGGGGAGACCCAGACAGGACACATGCTGGAAAACTGGCCATTACTCAGGGCCACCGGGTTTCTTCCAGAAAAGCCTTCCTTGCTCACTGCTACACTAGGAACAGTAGTGATAATGATAATGGTAACAACAGTGAAAAGCTCCATTGCACTACTGTATACCAGGCACTGTTCTAAATGCCACACATGAATTAACTCCTCTGTCCTTATGATGACTTTAAGAACGAAGTACCACATTTTACAGATGAGGAAACCGAGGGACCAAGACATTAAGTAAGGTTATGTGGCTAGTAGGTGGTTCTGTCTGGATTTGAATCAAGGTGGTTTAGTTCAAGGGCATCTTTGTAAGCACTATACTATACTGCTTCTCATTTTATATGGCATTACCAATATCACGTGTTGAAAATTAGAAAATAATCACTCATTCCAGCAAGCACAATTCCTTCATCGATGGTCTCTGCCAGGCCACTTACCAGAGGAGATATTATTATGGTTATTTGCATGATACATACTTTATAAATAATATTAATAGAGGATCATTTACTGAGCCCTTATTACATGCCAGGTGTGGTGCCTAGCATGTTAGTAGATTGTCAGGTTTGATTTCTTGGCCACCAAAGGACAATGGAAAATGGTGAGGCTACAGTAGGTGCCTACCAGTGCCTGGTATACCATAGGTGCTAATGCTTTCCCTTCCCCCAGATGGGCTCCCTGTCTAGCAGGAACTCCCAGCTTCCCTGAACAGCTTTTTTGACGACATCATACTCCCTGCTGGGGACGTGCTGGGCGTCTCAGACCCTTTAGAAGGACAGGAACCCAGGCCAAGGCCATGTCTGAGTCTGAGACCAGAACCCAGTGCTGCCCTGGCCCCTGGGGTTACCTTCATCGCAGTCAAAGGCATAGGCGGCCAGACGCAGGGTGGTGGCGCAGATGCTGCAGCGGAAACACTCGCGGTGGAAGAAGTGGCTCTCAGCGCTCAGCCGCTCCATCACATATACACGCTTCTTACAGAAGTAGCAGGTGTCGCTGCCGCCCAGGTTCAGGGGAAACGACCTTCGCATAGATTCCTGGGGATCGGGAGAGAGGAGCGGCCTGTTAGGGCTGACCCTGACCCTGGGCCTTCACATGCCAGGCCGAGGCCTCTAGAAATTCCAAACTGAATCCTGGGGACCTTGTGGCCTTCTATTTGCTGCTCCTGACACTGCAGCAAAGAGTGAGGGGTGGAAAGGTGTGTTCCCCACAGACCTCAACCCTGCAGAGGCTGCTGGTAACCATACTCCCAGACAGACCAGTGCAATGGGCAATGAAGTGGCCTGGGTGGGGCTGCCCCAGGCTGGCTGTTCTGACTTTGGGGTGGGAGTGATGTCTCCTGGTCTGACAGAGTAGGCATCATTCACAAGTGTGTCTGGCTGGGGCCGTTCTCTCCGGGATCTGTCCCCGAGGTTGTGTCACCTGGCCCTAGAGAGAGGTCATAGAAACCCTCCCACTGAGGATCCTTGACATATCCTTGCCGTGCCCCCTCGTCCGCACCCCCCCCGGCCATGATGATGCAGGTCAGACAAGGAAAGCTTGTGGCCATCACATCTAACCAGTTAAATTCCTAATTGTGAAGGGGGAGAGTGCAGGCTGGGGCACCCCTGGGTGAATCCAGGGCAATGTGCTGGAAGGCAACAGAAAGAATTGTCAACTCAAGTCACTGGTGAAGGCAGCGAGGGGCCTACCTAGGTAAAGGGATAATTCAAATAAAAGAGTTTTCCCCAATACTTCTCCAATACTTATTTCTCAATCCACTGCAAAGATGTTCATGTTGGACACTAAACACTGAAGGCAAAGGATATCCAACGATGCATGTGACCTTACCTGGGATTTTCTACTCAGTAGTTCTCCAGAGCCACAGACAGCAGGGAAGAGGCTCTGTCATAGAAAAGACCCACAAAGGACCCACATGAGGTTTGTCTTTAAGGAAATGCAGCTTCGCTCTAATCACTGCTCTGGTCCAGTCCATTCTCAGCCCCATCTTATCCCACGAGGAAGTTAGCCTTCGGAAGGCCAGGCCACCCATCCTCTCCATGTCCCATGTGCCCTCCCTGGGAGGCCATAGCCAGTGTCTGCAGGTGAAGGCTGAGGGTGTGTGTCCTTACCAGGTCTGGAGAGGTGGCCTGGGTCTTAGGTCTGTGATCATTCATGTACAGATTGACCAGGACTTCAGCTGCAGCCCCTATTCCGCTGGACACTTTCCCTACCGTCAGCTAACCAAGAGCGGAGGTGGAGTAGACAGAGACAAAGGCAGAGGACAGTTAGCACCCAGAGGGAAAACAGGGACAGGCTGGATGTGGGAGAGGGCTCCACACCCACATGCAAATAGCACCCACGTCCCAGGAGAGGCAAAACCAGCCCTGAGGGGGCCGCAGGCGTTCTGGAGATGGAGAAAGAGAACCCCATGGCTGCAAAAAGACAAATACTGCATGATTCCAAGTACATGTTGTACCTAGAATAGTCAAAATCATAAAGCCAGAAAGCAGATGGTGGCTGTCAGAGGCTGGGGGAGGAAATGGGCAGTTGTTTCATGGGCACAGAGTTTCAGGATTTTTTGTTTTGTTTTGTTTTGTTTTTGAGTCAGAGTCTCACTCTGTCACCCAGGCTGGTGAGCAGTGGCATGATCACAGGTCGCTGCAGCCTCAACCTCTTAGGTTCAGGTGATCTTCCTGCCTCAGCCTCTCGAGTAGCTGGGACTATACGTACGTACCACTACACCTAGCTAAGTTTTTTAAATTTTTTATAGAGACAGCATCTTGCTATGTTGTCTAGGTTGGTCTCAAATTCCTAGGCTCAAGTGATCCTCCCATCTAGGCCTCCCAAAGTACTGGGATTACAGTCGTGAACCACTGTACTCAGCCAGAGTTTTAGTGTTATAAGACAAAAAGAGTTCTGGAAATGGATGGTGGTGATGGCTGCACATTACAAATGTATTTCACACCACTGAATACATTAAAAAGGTTAAGATGGTACATTTTATGTTATGTGTATTCCTGTGACTCTAGGTGAACTCAGTGATTAGTACAACTACATCCTCTTGGGGTACAAGGCCTTTGGGGGTTCCTTGAGGCTCTCGTTGCCCAGATGGTATAAATGAATCCCAGAGAAGGGAAGGGGTCTACCCAAGGCCATTTAGCAAATAAATGCAAGATTCATGGCCATCCTTAGCTCTCCTGACCCACAGCCCTGGGGCCTTCCCTACCCTTGTCCTCAGGGTGAATCATACTGCTCAGAACCAGTCATCACCAAAAAGGACTGCGGGCCCTGCCAGTCAGAGAAGCCAGGCAAAGGAGAGAAGGAAATCGGGAGCCAGATCTGCATAGACAGAAAGCTAGACCACAGCCACCCTCCTCCAGAGATCCCTCCTCTCTCCAGGGCTGTGGCCAGCTGCTTGGGGACCGGTGGAACCAGCAAGGATGGGGGAAGGGTTAGGACCCAGTTCCACCCCAGCCAGTGTTGAAACCTGAAATGAACCTTGAACTTCTGTGCTCAGTGTCCTCATTTAAAACAGGGACAGACAGTCGTACCTGCTTTGTATGTTTGTGGGAAGGACTGAGAGAATGCGTGTCAGAGTGCCTGGCACTTAGCAGGTACTGGGTCAAGATTGCCTTGTATGATATTGTGATATAATGGGTGTCTCTGTGCCCTGGTTTTTGAGGCAGAGCTCCTAAGATCTTTGTAATCTCCTGGGTGGCAACAGCATCTGATGCAGAGCTTCTAAATGCCTTGGCGTTTCCTGGGTGATGGGAGCATCTTTTGCTCTAGCGAGGCCACTCTTGGGTTGCTGGATAGCCTCAGGACAGGACTGGTTGCCAGGAAAACCAACCCTGTGATAAAAGGGTTGGAACTTCCAGCCCGCCTCTTGACCCACACATATTTTGGTGACCAGAGGTGAGTAACATAAGAGTGGAGAGAAATCGGTCGGTTTTTTTCTTATACCTGGATTCCTCCCTCCCTTCCTCTCTATTCAGCCTGCTTGAAGCTTTCGGGTCCTTAGGGAATGACACCTGGGTCTGACTTCAGCCCATCTCCAAAGGACCAAAGCCCACCTTGCCAACAGGAGCACTATGCAGGTTGGGAGGGGGGTCAGGGCAGGGGCTCTGCAGTTATTCCAGAGCTCGTGGTGGGCAAGGCCAGCTCAGAGAGACGGAAGCAACAATTCTGTGGGCTCCAGGGTACACTGCCCAATGCCGGGTTGTGGGTGCTTGAGCTCCTGAGGGCATCTATGTGTGCCTGGGTCCCCACCAAGCTGTCAAAGAGCTGGGGTGGAAGCCAGCAGCCCAAACAGACCATGGCACATCACACACTGTCCCTTAGCAAACCCCAACTCGCCTTTCCTCTCTTCTCCATCTTAGAAAGCCCACCTTGGGAGCCCTGCAGTCTCTTCTTAGGGGATGCACATATGCACAGTATGCACGGCATGAGATTCTGGAAACGCTGTTCCTTATCCCAACACCCTGGAGCGAAGGAGGCCCCAAACCCTCCCCAGTCTCCAAGTTCAGCTTCTAGGAGGTGTGGCCAGAATGGCAATTTAGGCGTTGAGGGCTCTGGGCCAAGGTTGATAGCTATCACCACAATAAATCACAGTCATTTATACATGGGTGTAACACCACCCTCCATCTAAACTCAGGACTGCTTTTGAGAGGCGACATCTAATCCCATGGCAGAAAGTCTCAACTATAAAGCAGGAAGTTCAGGGAATTGCAAAGCAAATGACAGCGGTCTTGCCACAGCTCCACAGTGCCTAATAGCCATGCCCGTCCTTGGGACCTAGGCTAACTGGTCACCTTCCAGCAAAGGCACAGACACTAAGTAGGGCTGAGCAGGGAAAGGAGTGCCAAGCAGGCTGGCGGGAGCAAGGCCCGGAAGACTCTCGCTCTCTTTCTCATGAAGGAAGCCCAACACTAAAGACTGCTCTGGATGGTCATTCTAGCCCACATACGTGGCTCTCAGGGTGTAGGAGGAAGTGGCTGCAGGCCTGCTGGGGGTGGCTGATCCCTCAGGTTTAGACAGATGGGATTTCATCAAAATTTACAAGACCTGACACTTCTATTTGTTTATTTTTTTGAGTCAGTCTCACTCTGTTGCCCAGGCTAGAATGCAGTGGCCTGATCACAGCTCACCACAGCCTCAACCTCCTGGGCTCAGGTGATCCTTCCACTTCAGCCTCCCAAGTAGCTGGGACTACAGGCATGTACCACCATGCCTGGTGAATTTTTTTTGAGTAGAGATAGGGTCTTGTTATATTGTCTAGGCTGATCTCAATCTCCTGGGTTTAAGCAATCCTCCCACCTCAGCCTCCCAGAGTGTTGGGATTACAGGTATGAGCCACCACACCTGGCCAAGATTGGTTATTTTTGGGAGCAGCAGTTGCCAGGCCAGGCATCCCCTTCCACCCCTGCCCCCACACTGGTCCAGCCTGGGTGAGATGAGGGCTCTGCTTCCAGGCACATGCTCTGCCAAGAAACTTAGCTCCCACTTCCAGGAAAGGTTAAGGTGTGTTGGCTCAGGACAATAAGCCATTGTTGGTCTGATGTTCCATCCCCAGCTGGGCCCCCTGACTTGGCCCCTCAGATAGGGGCTGTAGAATACAAAGTCCTTCCTGGGTTTATATCAGAATTAAGGGGTAGGGAAAGCAGGGAGGTCAGGTTTACACTCTGTGGTGCCCGCCTAACCCCTTGTGTGGCTGTCTCCACTGGCCCAGTATGTGAACTGGCTCCCCAGTACTCTCCCAGAAAGGCACCATGGTGATGCCAAGATACCCACGCACAATTATTGCCACCCCTGAGTTAGCACAGACTGAGACTCTGCTTTCTGGGGCTTTGAATACAAGTCCCTAATGAGATCTTATTAACTACTTAGCTAATAAGCACTTTGTGCCATGGAGCGCTCCAGCAATCCTGACTTGGGGAGCAATTACTGAAACATCATAGGGCTACGAGGTGGCTGGGAGGTATTGCCAAAACATGTTGGGACAGTCAAAGGCCTGCCCAGTGGTTCTATGGCACAGGAGCACTACTGTCTAGGTCACCAGGCCAGGGGATCCAGGATGAAGACCACACTGGGTTCTGCCTTTCATTAGGGCCAAAAGGCTACTTTCCCCCAGTGGCATCCATCCATACAGCTCAAGAGGGTAACTTAAAAAAAAAAAAAAGTTAAATGAAAGTGCCTTTGAGGAAATCAGCATTGGGTCTCCTACCTGCCCTTCCCAATCTGATGAAAACCATCTCAGAATCACCAAGAGATAGACTTGGTCTTTCTTGAGAGGTCATGAGGAAACCAGGTGATGGGGAACTTGTCTCAAGGGATGAGGGGGGCCTTGAAGCCCACCCTAAGGCCAACGTGAGGCAGATGTTGTCTGGGGATCAAGGGTTATCTTCTATTTCCTGACTGAGGACAGCCTCAGTGGCTCCGTGAGAGGAAAGATATACCCAGGGATCTTCTGCCAGTTCAGCGCTCCTCTAACTATCTGTGGACAGTGACCAGGTTTTGTTTTTTTTCTTTTTAAATCTCAAATCCATTGTGGCCTGAAACTTCCGGATGCAATAAAGATAAATTGCTAGAAATACAATCACACACTAAGACGTGTGGCAACGGCAGATTGTCCTGTGAGTTTCCAGTGCTTACTTCCACTTGCTGTACTCATGCGATCACAGACCAGCACCTGCTTGTCGACCACACCTGGACCACACCACTGCTCTAGTCAGCTGGGGAGTTACCAGGTTCTCAGGATCCTGAGAAATAAAGAAATACTCAACTCTTGGGGAACCTCCCAGAGACCTCACCCTGGTGTTGACCTCAGAATAAGAGCCAGGGATTCCCACCAAGAAGATGCATGCATTGGATGGCAAGCCACAATGCTCCTGGGAGGAGTGCTTACAATTTGGCTGGGAACAATTTATCCAAATGTGAAGTTGGGCAATACCGTAACTTGGTCAAATAGGATAATGTCCAAGTCACTAGTTTAAGAATTAGTAACTTTAAAGTCCCATGGGACTGCTTTTGCAACCCTTTATATAGCTTTCAATATTCCTATAATTGTTAAGAATTTGAGTATTTTTCACTACCTTTTTCCCCCTTTTGAATTCTAATTATTTTTCAGCTAATTAATTGGGACATTTCAGGTGGGACTTCATCGCACATTGCATACACCTTTTCCCTTCCATGGGCTTTGGCTTCCTCAACTGTGAAATGGGGAGACCACCACCCACCTCGCAGGGCTGCAGAAAAGAGTCATAAAAGAGTCTAGGCATGCTCCAAATGGCACGGGGCACCCAGGAGGTACTTGGCAAGTAGTTAATGAGTCCAAAGCAGGGCAATTCATGCAGCCATTTCCACGTTCCAGAACTTCTCTCTGATCCTGAATCCCTTCCACTTTCCTCTGCGTGAGACAATGAGTGGCCCATGCTTGGCGAGCATGCTGCCTCTTCTCCCCTGGGCCAACCTAAGTCCAAATGTGGTGATGCAATTGCAGTCACAAGTACCAATGTCAGGCTGCAGGAGATGGTCAGACCTCCACAGAGAGACTTTCCTCAGGCAATCCTGTTACCCCAGCTCAGAATATGACCTTCCCCGCCTGGATGTCTGAGCATTTCTCATGCTGCATGGAGCTGGTCCCTCTCCCCTCTAGTCTGTACTCCCTGATGGCAGGGACCTGTCCTACTCATCTCTGGGTTCCTGGCATAGGGCAGACACTCTGAACGAAGGAGGAAGCAGGCTCATGGGCCTACTGGCATCCACACAATGGAAACTTCCCTCCTTAGGCCTGGAATGGAGCCAAAAATAGCAGGCATCCAGGTTGTACTTCTCGGCAGAGTTGGGCCATCTGTGGCCATACAGCCTGCTATGAGCATTAGGCAAGCCCATGGGTCAGAGAGAGGTGAGAGTAAGACTTCCAGGACCTCAGAGCTGAAGGCTCATGGGAAAGGGGGGTTTTGATAGGTCTCCTGGGCCCACATGGGCAAGGACATCCCTCTGAGGAGTCCCTAGAGGTGAGAACATCAGAGGACAGTCTGTTGGACCAGATGCCTCAGCTATATGTCCAGGGCAAGGGAAGGCGGTGGGGTGGTGGTGGTGGTGATCTAAAACCACTTTATTCAAGGGGGTCTGGAAATGACACGCTTGGTCTGGAAATGACACGCTCGCTCGGAGCTGAGACATGGACAAGGCCTGATACTGTGACCTCCCAGTGGGAGCCCATGTCTGCCCACCTTGGTCCCCTGGTGCCAGGCACTGTGCTGAGCATATATATTGAAGCTTCACAAAAGGGGGTCTTATAATCCTCCTTTGCAGGTGTGGCAGCTGAGTTCAGGGAGGCTCTAACTTACCCGAGGCTGTACTGTTCTTAAGTGGTTGGGATGGAAATGGAAACCTGAAGGTGACTTCTTTTCCTTGAGAAAGAGAGAAATTGACTTGCATTTTAGGTAAATGAGCTTTTTTCTAGAATTCTCTTCCATGGAGGAAAGAGAAGATTTCCTGGATACTTGAGGCATTTTGCCTATGTTAGGTCTTTGCAGTGTTTCAGTGACCCTCAGGAGTAGCTGTTGTCATCTCCATTTTATAAGTCTAGAAACTAAGACCTGGAGAGGTCTGCCTTCTTGTCCGAGCCACCCAGTGAGTAACTGGTGCTCTGAACTCAAGGCAGATTCCAAGCTTGTACATCCTTTCTCTGCTTCTCTGACACACACCAGCACTCTGCACATTAAACTTCCCTGGGCTGGGATGCACACAGGAGTCCTCCAAAAGGCTGCCTCGTTCTGTCCCTGGGATGAAGAGAGGGACAACAAGGCTGGAGGAACCTCCAGATCTACCCTTGAGACTGATCCTCTCCTCAGATGAAACAAAGACAGATTGCTCAGCCAAAACCTGCCCGGCATTTCCTGTTTCCCTCCAATATGCAAATCTCTAGAGTAAACCCTGCAAATCCAGTTTTAAAACAAACATCCCCAAAGGGTAGAGAAAGCTCCTTTTGCAATGCTCAGTGTTCTTCTGACCCAGGAGGACTATGGGGCAGTTCCCAGCCCAGTGAAGGGTCCTTCTTGCTCAGCTGTGTAAATGCTCAGTGCCATATCATTCTTGTGGGAGTTTACCAGCAGTGACAAATGACCAGCAGCCATACCAGAGGCCAAATCCACAGTGCCTCCCTTCCTGAAGAATGAAATTAACTGATGGTTGATAGGGAGTCGGGAACACAGAGGAGGGCTGGTCTGATGGAATGAATGAATGAGAAAAATGGTGGACACGAGACTGGACATAGATCCCATATGCCATAGCCTTGAAAGACAGACTCTGCCAAAGATTTGAGACCTAAATGAGAGTGCCTCAAGATGCCCTGTGACTATTCAGGTCAAAAAACCAACAGCACCACCCTGAATTTTAAAGCAGAATATCAATCTGAGATGACGAAAGGCAAGCAGAGTTGGAAGGCAGTCTCCGTGTCTTGGAGTTGGTGATTCAAGTCTGCAACCCTGAGTAACACATGCTTCTCATGAGTTTGGCAAGTCTATTCCCATGAGGAGGTGATTATTCCTGGATCCCCAGAATTGGCGTGCAGGGTTCTAGGGCAGGAACAGAGACACACTGCCTGCCAGGAAGTTGCCAAGAGCATTTTTCTTCCTCTAGCTCCCCTGAATTATGGCAAACTTGGGTCACTGGGCAAACAGAATAGCCTATAATCTGCTTGGAAAAAGCATTAAGGCCCCAGATTCTCTCTAGGGGAGAGACTCCCTGAGCTCCACCAGGAATCAAGTTAGTTTACACCAGGTCATTATCTATTCAAGGTGAAGCCAGTTCTCTCAGAGGCAGCTGCCAGATTCTTTATGTACAAAGCCCAGTGTTGAATCGACAGTGGGGTGGGGTTTGGGGAAGGAGGAAAATTGGGGTGGGGGGCTGACAGTATCCTTTCCAGGATTGCTTGAAAATAAACTCTCACTCCTAACAGCCTACAACAGATTCACAGTGCCACCCACAGGGGCCTGTAAGTGCAGGTACTTAAAGAAACAAAGGCATAGAGATATGAAGTGTTTGCCCAAGTGCCCTGGGGTGGCCCCTCTAAGAGCTCCCCAGTCATGCCTGGCCACGCTGTGAAACGTACACCAGCCTGTCATTAATACGTTGGAAGCTGTTAAAACAGCCCAATTACACCATCATCGGATGGCCAAGCCTGGCTTGGGAAATGGGATGAAAAAAAAACCAAACCCAACAAGGGGGCAATTGTTCTACTACAACCTGGGAGAAACAAGGGACAAAGCTGTGGAGGCGGAGGCCGGAGGACCTGGGGTTGTTCATCCCAAAGTTGGTCCTATTTGAAGACCTTCCTGTTCCTGGATGTGGGGCTTTATGAGACACAGCCTCTGGGTCCCTCTGACAAGGCCTCTGTTCACGCTTGGTCTCTGCGGTGCAGAGGAGAGCACCCTGGTGGGAGTCAGGACCCTGGGCTCTAGTCTCTTCCCTGAGCCTCTGCCTTTTTATCTGTGGTTCTGCTTTTCCTCAATCCCCACTTTCACTTGAAGACCGCCCCCCCCCAACTTCATTACAAATTTCTACCCTTCCTCAGCACTCCAGGTCCCTGCCACTATTCTAATTTTTTCATAGGAAGTATTGCCTTGCCCTCTAACACATTATATAATTTACTTATATGTCACATATTTCTTTTCTTTTTTTTTTTGTCTCACTCTGTCACCCAGCCTGGAATGCAGTGGCACAATCATGGCTCACCATAGCCTCAATCTCCTGGGCTGAGGCAATCTTCCCACCTCAGTCTCCCAAGCAGCTAGGAGTATGGGCACACGCCACCATGCCCAGCTATTTTTTTTTTATTTTTTGTAGAGACGAGGTCTCACTATATTGCCCAGGCTGCTCTTGAACTTCTGGGCCCAAGCAATCCTCTTGCCTCGGCCTTCCAAAGTGCTGGGATTACAGGTGTGAGCCACCGCACCTGGATTTTATTATTGTTGATTGTTTACTTCAACCTACTAGAACATGAGCCTCATTAGGGCAGGAATTTAACTATTATTCCTTGGTGCTTATCCCGAGATAACTCACACTGAGTTGTCAGGCAATAAATAGTTGCCGAATGAACAACTGAATGTTCACTCACTGGCTTAATGAGTGACACTGCCTGAGGAGCCCAATGGAGAAGGAGGCAGGGGCCTTGGCGGGAACATGCTTACTGGCAAGAAGAGTTTGTCAGACACAGCAGCTCTGCGTGTTCTTGGCAGGCGGCCTCCTGCCATCCCTTAGAGGAGCTCGTGCCCCATGGAAACCAAGTCAAGAGATTGGAAAATGTGATGGCGTTTCTTACCCCAGCTAAGCCCTCAATTCTGAGAGGGCAGCCACTCTGAGAGAATGGAAGAAAGGCAGGGATATAAGAAGCCTTGCTTGGCTCCAACCTGAGAGGCCCAGGAAGCTGGGGCGGGGCTTGCCTAGCCAGGAGTGCGAGCCTCTGTCTGGTGTGCTCCTGGGTGCCCTTGCTCCTCATGTGATCCTGCCATCTTTTTTTACAGTAGGAAGTACCTCCAGGTAAGACCCCTCTCCCTAACTGGGCAAAACAATCACCTTGAGTCCTTGCTGATGGTGATGACAAAAATGCCTGTCTCCATCTCTGTGGCTCACTGTAATGTAAGCCAGGAACCATTCTCTTAATGGGGAGAGGTCCAAGCAGGCCAGGAGATTTAAAGTCAAATAGTTGGTCCATGGCTGACCTGGGACAGGATCAGGATCTTGACCAAGATCTCTAGCATCCTGTCCCAGGTCAGCTATGGCCCAGCTGTTTGACCTGTCACCAACTATGTTTCTCCATGTCACCTTTTGTTGCCCTTCCAGGATGCTTCTTTTTCATACTAGGAAGGTCTCAGAGGGGGTGGGGCTAGTAAGATTCCTTACTCTTTTCTTGGGGGCCCTACCTACACCCTTCTCCCCACAGAGGCAAAGGCCAATAGGAGTGGAACCGCCCCCCACAGTTGCACACAAAGAGGCAGCTCACTAATGCAATAGCACGGAACTGGTTTATGCATCAACTTAACAGCACAGAAACAAACCAGCAGCCCCCCTCTGGGAGGGGGCCGTTCAGCACAGTGTGTCACACCTTGGTGGGAGCCCCACACACTGAATGTGTTCACATAGGCATGGTCCGGGTGGGGAAGAGGCTCCAAACCTACTCCATGATCGACAGCTAACAAAGCGGGGTCACGCCCATTTTTTAGACACAAGCATTCCAGAGACCAAGCTTCCTGGAAGGCAGACCCCTGCCTGCTATTGTTCTCAGTATATGAGGTGACAGGAGGACAAGCAAAAAACAGAAGTGCCCTGGAACCCAAATGTAATCATTGCTTATGGGTGCATTTCATTATCTGCTGAACCAAAGAGAGCTCCCTGCCTCCTCCTGTCCTCGAAACCAACCCCTGCAACTACTATCGGAGTCATCCTTCTAGAACACAGAGTGGATCCTGCAGTGGCTTCCTATCATCCAGAGGATACCACAAAATTCCTTAACATGCAAAGAGCGAGCTCCCTTTCACCCTCCATGTCCCCATTCATTCTTTTATCTCCAAATCCAAGTCACACCAGACATCCTGTCTTTCCACGTCATGCAGGTCCCATCTTTCTGCCTTTGTTCATGCCAGTCCCTCTCTAAAATGCCCTTGCCTTCCATTTCTCTCTAGCAAAATCCACCTGACCTTAGACACTCAGCTCTCACACTACCTTCTCTGTAAGTCCTTCTCAGCCTTCTCTCCTCTGTTCCTACAATTTTGCTCTTTATTCCTCTAACAGAATTAATGAGTAGTACTGTGCTAGGTTTACTGTCACTTTATTTGGTCAAAACCAGCCAAATACCGGTACTTTCTTATTGTCAAAACGTCACTTATTTCTATGCGAGTGAATTGCTTCCCATGTAAACTGCACTAAGGGCACTGAGTTGCTCTCTCTTTTTTTTTTCTCTGCACCTGATCCAGTGGGTGGCATGTGCTAGGGACCCGATGAATACTTGCTGAATAAATGAGAGCCATTTGGCAAGCTTCCATCCACCGCCTGTTCTGCTGTGTTGTGTGCTCGAACACAAAAACAAAATGGGTTCAAGAGTGGCTGTAAAAAAATCTTCCTAATTCTCATCCTAGCTAAGTCAGGCTTGAGACCTTTGCGCAGGTGAAACAGCGTGAAAGCATCTGGGAACATGTGGGGGTGGGGGCAGTGTGGGGGGGATGATCCAGGATATCTACCTTTCTGGCAGGAGATGCAGAGTCAACAGGTGACGGAGAGGAAGTAGCAGTTGGATCAGTAGGAGATGGAAGGCAAGAGGAAGGAGATTCAGTATGAGTATGAGACAGGCCTTTAGAGAGTAGTTTATTCTGCAAAGAACGGAAATAGAGGAGACTACGATTATCCCAGAGACACACACAGTGATGCCTGTGTTGATGCTGTCCCGTGCCCATGCACCCCGGGGCGGGGTGGGGGGGAAGGCACAGAGGCCCGCTTCTCAGGACAATGCAGGAACCCCTGTGTTTGGAGCCAAGTAGATTATCTGGCTCCTGGTTATACTGCATTCTGCCATGATTCCAGCTCCCTTGTCACACCAAAATAGCTCCCACAGATCCAATCTGTTCCTGCCTACATCTGCCCCAGCTTAAAGACACTTGAATTCTTTAGTGTCTTGAAACATGAGCAGCTCTTCATGCTATAAAAGGAGCAGGAAGGGACACTTTAAGCTCTGGAGACCAACTTCTGGTCACCTGGCTGGATGTCTCACATCCAGGTTCCTGGGGCTCCAAAAGCCCCGTGTTTACCTGCGGGAAATCCCCTTGTCCAAACATAGAAGCGAGGTGAGCCGCCTTCTCCTTAATGTTCTTTTTGTGAAAGTCCCTGTTGGCCAAGGTCTGGGCCCTCTTCTGCAGTCAAGGTGAGAAAGGAGAAAGAAGAGAGAGGCAGTGACAGAGACTGTGATGGCTCTCCCCAAGAGGAAGGCAAAGGAGGTAGTCAGAGTGTGTCTGGCCACCACACACAGCAGGATAGGAGACAGAGGATGGGCAGGAGGAAGAGGAAACCACTAGGGCAGGCACAGGGAGGGGAAAGACAGGCAGTCACCCAGACACGGACAGAGACAGGGCCGAAAGCGAATCTTTCACCTGCAAAATCTTTTCCTCCACTTGCTGCAGCCGCCACAGCACCCCAGAAAGGGCCTGTGCCCCCTGGCGGGTGGGAGGCAGGGTAGCAAAATTCTCTGGTCCACGCAGCTGCAGGTCAGATTTGGCTCTGACTCTCCAGGGCCTGCTTGGGCACTCGCCACCAGCAGACACTTGCTTGAGCTCTCTGAGTACATGCCCCGGCACAGCCACAGAGGGGAACTGGGAAAGAGGGACTGTTAAGCTTCCCCACCCTCCCCTGCCCCCCAGCCCACTGCAGCCCTTTCATATACCCCCGCTGTAAGAAATCCTCTGTGAGGACTGGAGCCCCCGGGCACAGCAGATGCCACTCTAAGAGTCCAAACTAACCACAGGTATTGCCTTTCTTCCACTCGCATTAAAATCACATAGCACCCTCATTACCAACACGTAGCCTGATCCTCCCCTCAAGAAACCCTGAATCAAAATCTGTGCAACCCTGGTTCTCAATTCTAGCTGCACGCTGACATCATCTAGGGTACTTAAGAAAAGGACCCAAATCTGGGCCCAACCCTGAGAGATTCTGATTTCATTTTTCTGAACTGTGCACAAGATGTTGATAGTTTAAAAGAAAAAACTCCCTGGGGGATGCACAGGCCCCAAATTGCTACATTTTATTTATGCCTACCTTACACAACCTCCACCACCCAGAAGCAACACACAATTTCTAATGCTGACCAGATGTCTTTGAAATCTGTGGCCAGTACTGGTGAGTCTGTTCAAATTCCAGACTCAGAGATGCTAACTGGAATAAGCCACAGGCTGTAGCTGCCAGCTGCCCCTCTGCCCACCATGAAGGCCCTTGGCTACTGTGGCACCAGGAAGCACTTTGCCACATCCAGCCTTACGCTTTCAATGGGTACAGCCTAGGGGCCACCTGAGCCCATTCCAGTACCACTTTGTCATTGATTTGGCCATCAGCCTATTCAAATGGTCTACAAATAAAGCTGTGTGGGGACGGGGAGACACTTCCTATCAACAAGGGTGCCTGAACGAGGCATATTTGTATACCTAACCCTTAACTGTACCCCACAATATCATAATAAAAAATATTGAATAATAAAAAAAGATTAATATAACAAAAAAATAAAAATAAAAATAAATAAAGCTGTGTGTCACAGGGCATCACATGAAATAGCCATGTGGTACAGTTTGTTTTTCCCCAAGCAACACCATCAAGAGCATGGTGGTTGGTCACTTGATGGCTCTGACCAGCTGAGGGATTCATGGAACATATTTCACGATGCTGCATACTGGCTATTCTATTCTTACCTATGAGGCTGGTGACCTCAGGGTGTGTCCGCTTGCCCAGAGAGTCTACAATGAGCCCTATTTCGGTGTCGAGAGAGCCCCGGCCCCACCCTTCTGGATCAAAGTGTCCAAAACAGCATCCACTGGAAGGAGCCCTACCTGCCTTTTCAGAGGAGGTGACGGGCTGGGTGTGGGCTCCTCCGGCTTGGGGCAGCGAGAGTGAACAGGAGGGTCAGAGGGAGAGCACAGGACGGGCTTACCTATCCCTGAGACACGGCACTCCTGGGAGGGGAAAGGCGAGTCCAAAGAAGCAACCGCAGAAGACATGAAGGAAGAGAGAGTCAGAATGAGATGCATGGGGGGAGCAGAGAAGAGGAGCAGGGAGACACAGCATGCAAGTACAGAGAGCGCTGGGCTGAGCTCCCACCAGCCAGGCCCAGCTGAGAAACTTGAGCCCTGTGAAAAGCGAGTCCTGGAGTCCCCTCCTCATGCACAACGTGTGAATCCCAGGGCGGCCTTGCTTCTGGCTCAGACACAAGGCCCTGGGCAGGCACTTCCAGGGCCCATGCCAGGCCAGGATGGCTGGCCTGGGAGGCCTACTGGAAACAGAAAAGCTTCTTGCCTGCTTGAGATGCGCCAGGGTTTCTGATGGAATAGAGCCCTCTGTAACACCTGGGGACCGAGCGGCCAAGCCTCCAGAAGGCCCAGTTGAGAAAACTTTTAGAGAATGACATGTCACAGGAAAATGACCCCTTATGATAAAATCACTTTCAGGGGAAGGTCGGTTAGTCTGGGAGAAGGATGGTCCACATATCAAGACCAAGAAGACATCTATGATTGCCTCTATAGTGAATTAACCAAGAGTTTGTCCTCCTCACACAAGCCTAATTCTGTTATGTGGCAGGTATTCACCATAGGAAAACCCTTTCCCCAAGCCTTTATAAGGTGACAACAGCATCTCAAAGGAAATTTAGGGAACCAAACTGAATTATGAGACCACACACCTCCACACCAGAGTCAGAAGGCGGCAGCCTGACCTACAGCATTCAACCTCCTTTGGCCTCAGATGAGCCCCTATCAGACAAAACAGCCCTGCCAAGCTGACTGGGGGTACTGGGAGAGAGAGGAGCACTGGGGAATGCTTGGGAGGTTGGTTCCCAATACTGTGTCCTCTGAGTCTGTTCTTCCAGGTTGAATGGGTCTGTTCCCCATGGACTTAGTACTCTCCCAGACAGCCTGCATCTCAAAAGTTCCCCCAAGCTGTCTTAAAAATGGGTGCAAACCAAGTCATGGTTGGGAAGCAAAAACAAATTAGGAAATGGATTTCTTTAATGCAGAACAGGCATCCGCAAACTATGGTCCCTGGGCCATCTCTGACCTGCTGCCTGTTTTTGTAAACAAAGTTTTATTGGAACACAGTCATACTCGTGTGCTTTCATGCTACAATGGCAGAGCTGTGTAGTAGAACAGAGGCAGTATGGCCTCCAAAGTGTGAAAAATTTGCTACCTGGCCTTTTATAGGACAGTCTGTTGACTCTCAATCTAGAAGAAGCCAGGTCTGGCTGGCAGAGCTGAAGTTTATCACCAGTCTGAACATTCCTGCTGACTCCTTGCAGGTTCTGATCACCAGGAAGGCAGGCCCAGTGAGTATCTGATGTGACTTACCTGCTTCAGGAGTGAGGGGTTCCGAGTGCTCTCCTCAAACTTGGCCAGCAACTGATTTGCCATGGACTTGACTTTGTTCTGATTTCCACCTTCTTGACCGCTGCTGCACTCTTGAGTGGGGCCCAAGCTACGGCTGGAAAAGGCCGAAGGCTGCAAAGGTCAAAACAGTACATCGGTGGGTGGATCCCGGAGCCCAGAGGTCAGAAAGGGAGGCTGGGGATCTCAGGACATGGGATGAGTTTTCTACAGAAGGATTCCTTCCATGGTCCAAGGAAGGGAGACAGAAGCAACAGGACTAGCAGTATAACAGTGCTCATAGGAGGGATGAGTATTCCAAAGCATGGCACACCCAGGCTTGGGAGCCAGTTAGGGTCTGAATCCTCACTCATTGCCCACCCCTGTGACCTGGGCAATTTGCTTAACTTCTCTGTAAAGGGAACAGTAATTCACTTCACATGGTTATTGCAAAAACCAAATATAATAATGAAGTGTTGAGCAAATGGTTTTCAAAATGCATCATGCAGCTGAGAAGAGGAGAAGAATTGGGGTGGAAGGATGAAGGAAGCAAGAGGGATGCCACTCAGACAAGGCCCAGGCTCTGGGCGTCTTTCCCCTCTCTCTCCTGTACCCTAACCACAACCTTCATCCATCCCCGCTCTGTTTTTGCTATCCTTTAAAAAACTTTTCATTTAGAAATAATTTTAGATTAACACACAAGTTGCAAGGATAGCACAGGCTGTCCCTGTATACCCTTCCCCCAGCTGCCCCCAATGTTAAATCTGGAGTAATTGCTACTGTTCTCAAAACTGAGAAATGAACATGGGTACAATACTATTAACTAAATCATAGACTTTATCCAGATTGTACCAGTTTTCCCACTAACATCCTTTTTCTGTTCCAGGATCCCACACTGCATTTTGTCATCATGTCTCCTTGGTCTCCTTCAATCTGTAACAGTTTCTCCATCTATTCTTGTCTTTTATGATGTTGACCCGTTTGAAGGGTACTGGGCAGCTATTTTACAGAAAGTTCCTCAATCTGGGTTGGTCTGATGTTTTCCCATGTTGAGACAGGGGAAAAGGAAACCACAAAGGTGAGGTACCCATCTCATAACATCATATCGGGGTACTTGGTTTCAACTGGACTGGTAAGTGGTGATGTTGACCTTGCTTGCTGGATTATGCTAATTTATAAAAGGGATTTCCTTGTAAGATTTCTCTGGCTCATCTGCTAACACCAGAAATTTGAAAATGACCAGCATTCAATAAGAATATCTGCTCTTCCCTTATGATGGGATCTCCTCCCCAGAGGCCTCAGAAGTATAACAGGCACTGCCACATCAAGTGGGCGGTCCGATTTCTCAAGGAGACTGTGAATTTCCCTCACAGGAAGAGGCATTCTAAAGACAACAAAGATGTGTTCATTTAGAAGAAATTCATGAGAGGAGGCAAGCTTATAGTCAATTGTGTTTTTAAAAGATCCCTAGGGGACCAAGGGGCAGTCCAAATGTTACCTGTACGATGACAACTTGTGTATCTAATCCTGAATTGTACCCCACATCTTTAAAATTAAATAAATAAATAATCCTCCAAGTCCCCCCACCCCCCCAAAAAAAATCCCTGGCTGGGCACAGTGGCTTATGCCTATAATCCCATCACTTTGGGAGAGGTGAAGTTGGAGGATTGCTTGAGGCCAGGAGTTTGAGACCAGCCTGGGCAACACAGCGAGACTCTGTCTACACACACACACACACACACACACACACACACACACACACACACACACACTAGCCGGGCACAGTGGCATGTGCCTGTAGTCCCAGCTACTCAGGAGGCTGAGGTGGGAGGATCACTCAAGCCTAAGAGGTTAAGGTTACATTGAGCCATGATCACACCACTGTACTTCAGCCTGGGTGACAGAGCAATACCATGTCTCAAAAATACAAACCAGGCGGGTGCGGTGGCTCAGCCTGTAATCCTAGCACTTTGGAAGGCCTGAGGCGAGAGGATTGCCTGAGCCTGGGGGTTTGAAACCAGCCTGGGCAACTTGGTGAGCACTTGCCTCTACAATAAATCAGAAACTAAGCTGGGCATTGTAGTGTGCCTGTATTTCCAGCTACTTGGAAGGCTGAGGTGGAAGGATTGCCTAAGCCCAGCAGGTCGAGGCTGCGGTAGCTGTGAGTGTGATACTGTACTCCAGCCTGGGCAACAGAGTGAGACTCCAACAACAAAAACAAACAAACAAACAAACAAACAAAAAACCCCAAAGCAAAAAAAAAAAAAAAAATGCATAAATACTAAGAGTAGTAGCCCCAGAGGAAACCTTGTATGTACAGCCGCTCTGAAGTGTTGGACAAACACAAACCAGAGAGGCCCTCTCTACTGCAAAGTGAAATGTAACTGCACGTCAGGACAGGCTTGAGAAGAAGGCACGTTTACTAGGGTGGTCACTGTTTGCACAAGACCAAAGTCAACCAGGACAGTGGGCCATCCAGGCCAGCACCCTTCAGACACAAATGTGCACATGAAGCATCTGGAGATGGATCTTCAAAAGCAGACTTGTTCTCCGTAGGTCTGGGGTAAGCCCGAAAGCCTGCTTTTCTAACAAAGTGAGGCTGATGCTGTTGGATCTTGGACCACGCTTTGAGTGGCAAGAAGGGAGAAAGAATGATTGTTTTGTTAAAGCTGACTTTGAGTAGGGCAGCTGTCCCAGAACACAGTCCAGGGCCATCTGTAAAGGGGCAGATGCAAGCCAGATTTCTTCCCACTCCCACTCCTGTGCTGCTAACAACAGAAACAGCACAAACACCCCCCTCAGATAAGCCAAGAATGAAAGGCAGGAGGAGACTTCCACACGAGACAGAGTGTACCCAAGGGAGGCTTCTCGGGAGGCCAGAGGCAGTCCCAGGCACTGAAGGTGGAAAGCCAACAGCTGTAGCCTGGGAGATGGAATGTGTTTCCCGCCCCGTTAACCAGCCTCTGCGTCCTCCTGACCATTATCTCCCTGCTTGCTGGCTTCTTGCTCACATCCCAGTCGACAGGTGGAGAAGCAACAGTTCTTGAAGGAATTGACCAAAGCAGCTCTGGAATATGTTCAGACAAGGGTGATCTGAATTCATCAGATAAAATGGGTTTGTTCAGATTTTAAGACACGAACTGAACTCCAGTTTTCCCTTATCAGTGCTTCTCTTCAACCATCCTGGAAAATGGGGTGTGTAATAGCAGCTGCCTTCCCCCACAGTGGGCCTCATGGCTCTACTTATTATCAAGTTCACTTTTGGGAGATGCAGCAATGACATACAGATATACAGCACTGAAACCTCTTGGCCACATAAAATAAAGTCTCTAAGTCCTATAAGTCAGGTATCAATCAATGTATTACACAGATTGTCCCACATGCCTTCAAATCACCATTTCAACACCAGCCAGTAGGCTAGCTACAGCGGTCAATCTACCCTTCTCTGACAATGTGCAGGCTTGTGGAATTAGAACGGTTTTAAAAAAAAATAATGAAGTGTATATCTCAGGTCTCTTTAAAGAGCTGCCTGGGAAGAAGGAAATGATTCTCTTTTTCTGGGATAAATTTTTCAGAAGAAGGTGAGAGATTCATGCCCACCTTTGACAAGGTAGCCTGTAATTTTCTTCTTTTATCAGAAGGTGGCACTAGTGGACACTGGGACATCATCCTTAAGGACTAAAAGCACAGAAAACACAAAAGAATACAAATAGACAATGACTGGGGGAAGGATGAGACTGCTGGTGCCTCTATACTACTTGCTATTAATAGTGACTACATACTAACATATGTGTCAGATACCAAGTTCAACATGTTCTGTACATCAACTTCTTAATCTTTAAAAACCCTGTAATGTCTCATACATTTTAAGCGTACCATTCCATTTTTGCAGATGTGAACCACATCCTGGGAGATCACATTTCTCAAGCAAGTAAGTAGTTACTACATAGCTCATAAGTAATGAAGCAAGGGCCTGAACCCTGACTGTTTTTCCATCAAGCCAAGCTTGGAAACCAGTGGTTCATGGGAAAAAAAGGAAGGGGTTCAGGGCTGCTGCTGCGGTCAAGCAGCCTGTGGGCTCTGGTTGTCAGGAAACGAGCCTCTGTTTAAATGGACACTGTGCACACAAACCTCATCCAGGTTGTTGAAGCCTTTCCGCCTCCGTTTGTTCATGTCATTCTCTCCAGTTTGGACATCTACCTGCAATGGCCAAGAACGCATGGTAAGCTCAGGGGGACCGGCAAAGGTTCAACCCCACTAAGATCCCTGAGGCCACAGGGCCAGCCTTGAGCTGGCACCAAGGACATATTGCTGCCTGCAAACAGCTGCCAGCCTACAGGCAGGCATGGTAATTAATGACCCTGCTCCGTGACAAATGCTGTTTGGTTCAGGCACAGTGAAGGGAAACTTTGTCCACCTGGGGAGCCAAGGGTTTGGTCAGAGGAGGTAAGAATTACATACCAAAAGATCATCATGCAACATCCCAAAGCTAAAAGAAGCCCTGTGACACGGGTAGGGCAGGGGTCATCTCCATTGCAAGGTAACCTTGGGCTCAGAGCAGTTTAATGACTTGCCCATGGTCACACCCAGGCCAGCTGATATCCCTCAGTGTGCTGCCTTCTGGAGACCACCTGGGGTTTCTCTCTGTACTCGGGAACCTCTCTTCCATAAAGAGGTGACGCTGGTTCATCTAGAAGGGATTCTCAGGGTTCAAATGGGCTGTCCAGGAATTGATGGCAAATTAAATCTGCAATTCAATTATTACCACAGCTACTAGTAAACTATATTTTAATAACTTTAAATAAGCATTAGGTGTAGCTGGATGACTAGAGTGACAGTCCAGCCCAGTTTGCCTGGAGCAGTTCTGATTGACTGCTGCCCCCCCCCCCCCCTAATTATTAAGATGCCCCTCTCACTCTCAAAAGCCTCCCAGTTCAGATAATACATTACGTGGTGGCCCGACTCATAACTCTTCACAGCCCACTCTCCGCTGCCTGAATCTGGACATTTAAATCTGGAAATCCCTGCTGTGCCCAAGCCCATTGCATCACCCCTGAAAGAGCTGCTGCTGGGCACTCCTACTGTCAGGCTTGTCTCCTAGGGGAATGAGCAGGACTGCAGAGGCTGAGCTGATGCTGTGGGTTGGGGTGGGGTAGCGGCTAAATTTAGTACCTCTTGTGCACCCCTGTGGTTAAGCCTACCCTTGACACTGGGCAAGAACCTACCTAGGCTCTCTCCATCCTCTTCTGGGATTGAACCTCTCTACCACCAGTCTGTAGCCTCTGAGGCCTTTCTCCAAATGATCAACTCTCTCAGGACCACGGAGCCATGCCCCACCACCTATATCCTGGCTGCAGGAAGCTTCCTACACTCTCAGAGGGGCCCTCCATAGCACACCCAGATTAAATCATAGCCTTCTACCACTTTGGAGGCAGTGAGAAGGGCTACAGGGCACCCACTCACAGCAAGCCCAGGCATACAGCCCAATCAGCCCCATAAATCCTAACTTACCCAATTACAGGAGGACTCTTTCACCTCCTGGCTGTTCTGAAACAACAGTAACTCTGGGAGCCCCACCACACAATCCACTACATACTCCCTGCCTCCAACGGAAAGCACCTGCTTCCGCGGCTCTTGTCCTCCTTCTCATCCCCTGCCCCCTCCTCACGTTTACCAGCCCCAGTTTTTTAAAAAGACAGGATCAAGTACAGTGTAGTCGTTGATATTTGTTCAAAAATTTGACCCAGGCAGTACACAACAACACATCAAAGGGCCCTGCCTTCTCTTCAACATTTTCCTCTGCTTCTAATAAATCATTATTCTGTGAATGGAAATGATTTCAAGCCAAAAGCTTGGGCAAACACCAAGAGAAACAGATGACCTTATTTGCAACAATGTCGGGTCTTAGAGGCACAGGCCGTCTGGGCCCTCAGCTCCACGTCCTGTGAATGCTGCTCTGGCCCCAGGACCGGAGCCTGTGAAAGTACAGAATGTCCTACCCAAGGAGCAAGAACACTTTGTGCATAATCTTAGGGTTTTCTGTTGTTTTTTTTGTTTCCACCTTAAATGAGAAGTTGGCTCTTCCTCCAAAGAGCAACACATCTTACTCTTTCTTGCACTCAACAGTCCAGACTGTTCAAACAACCAGAGTCTATATAGATCCAAATCAGTCATGTTGGCCAGGCTTGGTGGCTCAGACTGTAATCCCAGCACTTTGGGAGGCTGAGGAGAGTAGATTGCCTGAGTCTGCAGGTTCAAGACCAGCCTGGGCAACTTGGCAAGACCTCGTCTCTACAATAAATAAATAAAAATTGGATGGGTGTGGTAGCACACGTCTGTAGGTCCAGCTACTTGGAAGGCTGAGGCAGAAGGATCATCGGAGCCCAGCAGGTCGACTCTGGGGTGGCTGTGAGAGTGCCACTGCACTTCAGCCTGGGTGACAGAGTGAGACTCCAGCTCAAAAAACCCACAAAAGACAAATCAGTCATGTTAGCCATGCACTCATAGAAGGCATTCTGGGGACCTGTGCCCAGCCAGCAGCTCCTAAGAAGACTCTTAGTCCTTTGGGGGAATAAAGGAAGTGAACAGGGGCAACCTCAGCAAATCCAACCCTACCCTTACACATAGGACAATAAAATGCAGTCTACATGGGAAGGTTAGCAATGCACATACCCAACTGTATCTACTCATCCTTATGAGTTTATCATCAAAGCATTGATTCTCAACTAAGAGCTAGGCTAAAACAAAAAGGTTAAGAACATTCAAACTTAGAGATTCATCTGCTTTGTCACATCTGTATGTCTATAATTTAGAGCCAGAACTGCCTCATTATTCTATCTCCTTGGCTCCTATTTTATACTACAACAAATTAAAAGAACAAACGGAAAGAAAATACTTATTGTGCCCAGTCAGAGAAAGCATGAGAACAAAAAAGTTACTTTCTTTTCCTATTAATGTTTACAGCTTTCCCACCCTAAAAATGCCTTCTTATCATGATTTCACAATGATTTGAATGAGTCTATATACCAAAAAGCATTTATTAAACTAATTGGTTTCCCTATTAGGAAAAAAAATCAAAGACATGTATATCTGCCAATCTTATTATTTATATGATCAGCACAAGATAATCATGTTCCCATACTGCCTGAGTTAATGTGACTTTAGCTCAAAGCAAACAAACTTTATATTTAGTTAACTGGTGTTGTCTAGTCCTGGAAAAATTTAGATCTGGGTCATAGGAAGAAAGATTGGCTGCTGTAGACCATGGCCCAGTTGAGTTGGGCAGCAGCTCAGATATTTAGAAAGATGGCCAGTAACACTAGCAAGAAAGCTGCTTCTTCAAGGAAGCATGGGTTTGAGTTCTGGAATTCATTACCTCTCAACCGTGTGACCTTAGGAAAAATGTCCAATTACTCTGACTTCAGTTCCCTTTCCTATCAGAAGGGACATTATATTGTTTAGTTCATAGGCCGTTGTGAGAAGTAATGAAATCATGGAGGTAAAACACTTCTTAAACTATGAAGTGCCAGACAATACTACCCCCTTATCCATGGGGCATACATTCTAAGACCTCCCCCCGCCCCAGTGGATGCCTGAGATCAAAGATAGTACCAAACTCTGCAGTTGATCTAGTAACTGAGACTCTACTGGGCGACTATTCTAGGGTAGATATCTATACCAGGAGATGACTCACATCCCAGGTAGGACAAAGTGGGATGGTGTGAGATTTCATTATCTACTCAGAATGGTATGCGATTTAAAGTGATTTAAGAGTTGTTTATTTCTGGAATTTTCATTTCATATTTTTGGACCATGACTGACCATGGGTAAGTGAAACCTTGAAAAGCAAAATCACACATAAGGGGGGACTAGTCTAGTATGCAAGTGTTAGACACTGTGATAGGAGTTAGCGTTAGTAACAGAATTTTAAATATCTGAATTCTACTTCTGCCTTTGACATTTACCACCTGTATGACTTATCATAACGGAATCTCCCTGAGTCCAGGTTTCTCCATCTAAAAATTGGTATGCAAAGATGTTCCCAGCCATCCTCCAAAGGTGACATAAAGAGCAAATGAGATCTGTATGATGTGTGCCATAAGCGTTGTGTCAATTGTGGTTGCAGTTTGGAACCAAGTGTTCCAGATCATTTTACTCATCTTTTCAGAAAACAAGCATCTTCACTGAACTGTCTTTCCTAAAGAAAGGGAACTGTCATTTACTCAGCCCCTACCACCTGCCAGACATGGTCAACAGACACCATCTTTGCGGCAACTCTAGTATATGTTATCACCCTCATTTTTCACACAAGGAAAGGAGCTTTCTGAGAGGTTAGAACATTTGCTGAATCCCCAGCAGACCTATGCCTGGCTTCAAATTGCATTCCCAATCTGTAAATCAGCTCTGAATCCCAGACAGAGGTTGTACAGAGGGGAGAGCATGGCCTCGGTGGTGACCTACAAACCACAGGTGCCTCTGGAAGTTGAAGTGCAAGCTCAGAAGGGGCAGGAAGGAAGATCAAATTTAGTTGTACCCATAAGTATAGATATTGTGGGAGGGGGACGGCAGGCTACGGTGCAGAATTGTGCAAGTCTGACCTATCCTGTATCTCTAAGGGCGCATGGCAAAGGGCATTGAAAATTGAGCGACTAATTGTACCAACATCTTTTTGGTGTGACCATAGTGGAGTCTCTATGTACAGACATGGATGTGTGTGCAGAGTTTAGAGTCTTATGTGTGGCCATCCTCCATGTCTCTGCAGGACCAGACTGGCCTGGACTCAGCACTCTTTGCTTGGGGGAGTATTAAGGCCAAAGAGCATTGCCAATAGGTTTCCCAAATCCCCCTCCCCCCCAGAAAAATCCAGAAACAGCAAGATGACACCAAGTGTCATCTGTATGGCCCCAATCACCATGCTGGCCTTGAGTGGTAGACAAAATGCTAAGGCATTTCAGTGATGGCCAAGGCAGAGTCATCTGGCGGTGATGCTCCAGTAGCCTTACTAACCCATCTACCCTTCCAGGGGATGCACTCCATGGCTCTTACCCCATGACCAAATCTCTCTACCAATCCAAAGGGTGGGGCAAAGTTTAGAGATTAGATGAGCTTGTGAGAGGGCTCAGATCTGTGGGCCTTAAAAACCTCTCAAAATGGGCAGCCAAGGGACACTCTCTGAAGGAGACTGGACGTGGTTCACAGAGGGCCAGGTTGGGCTGGGCAGAGCCTGAGGGTAGCAGAATGAGGGCCCACAGCCTTCAGAGAACCTGGCTGGCCTTGCCAACTCCTGACTTCTGACCGTCCCCACCCCCCAGCCAGCACTGGCTTGGCTGTTTCAATTCGGTCACTCTGTAAACAGAGGTGTGGTGAGTGAAAGGTTGAAACATCACTCTCCAGTTCCCTCTGTGGGCCAAGTGGGAAAGACATGGTGAATGGAGAAAGGTGGTAGATGTCTGGCTCAGAGAGCTCCTGGAAAGACTGCACTGGCTTGCTTGGGGCAGAGCAGCCCCAAACAGGGGTCCTTGGGCTTCAGAAGCAAAAGGGCTGGGCTAGGGTGGGAAGAGCCACCCACTGGTCTTCTGAAGAACAGCATTGCTGGCTCAGTGGGAGACACGGTGGACAACTTGGCCCTCGCACAGAGCCTCTGGATCTGGGCAGCTTGGGAAGCAGAGGGAACGTGGCTGGGTGCAGCTCGTCAGCTTAGCTGCTCTATCACACACCTTCCTTGTGCAGTCCTGGCCTTGCTAGCCCATTCCTTCCCAGAAGCACTCAGAATCCTGCTCCTGGAGGTAGCAAAACAGCTGTCATAGCATTCCAAAAGCAGGGAGTGCAGGCCTCAGTGGAAAAAGTGACCACTGCTCACACAACCCAGGGAAAAAAAACAAGGTTGGCTGGCTCCACCCCACTCTGGGTGGAGGGGCTGGTAGGACAAGGCAGCATTGGCTTGGGGTGAAGAGACTGTCGGTCACCTAGAGACTCAGAAACTTGCAGGGGCCTCCAGCCCACTGTCCTGTTGGAGAAGGACACTGGCCATCCTGGAGAGAGAGGGCATGCTCTGGACAGGCATTTACAACCGCTCCTGCCTCGAATGGCTCTCCCATCAGTGGCCTCACTCTGGCTTTGTTCTCCTTGACCCCTCTTCTCTCCTAGGCTCCCACAGACCACCCCAGCAACTCCCCACTCCAGTCCTAGAACTCTGACATTTGCCGTCTGCCCCAACGCGTCCACATCCTGTAATCTTTCCTCAGCTTAGCCTTGGCTGACCTGCTGGTTGCCTGACACGGTGTCTGGGGCCCATCTTGTAGAACGGCTCTCCTCCTCCCTGTCTTTCTGGCTGTCTGTCCCCATCTTCTTTCCTGACTGCTCTGCCTCTGGCCAGCCCCTGAAACTCTCTTGTTCCCCAAGGTTTTGACCCCTGGTCCTCAGTCTTCTCCTTATCTTCCCAGTGTCTTATTTTCCCAACTGGACTCGAAGGTCAAGGCTCCATCACATCTGCAAGTCCTACCACTGGGGACATGAGAGATACCTTTTTATGACTGGACCAATTAGTGCTGAAGGATGTGTTGTATTGGGACAAAGCAATGAACTACAACTAAGTGGTGTGTGACCTTGGCCAAGGCATCCAGGCTCTCCAGGCCTCCATTTTTTACTCATAAGATGAGCACATTAAGCAAGAAAACTTGCATTATACCTCCTGAGATGCTAGCATTAAAAAAAAATTGTCACTGCACATTAGGCATCTGATTCCCAAGCTGTGTACCAAGGCAACCCATGGTAGCACAGTGAACACCAGGATATTTACAATTTTCTAGGTGTCTGCTAGACACCTTAAAAATACCACTAAGCTATTCAGATTTCAGCTACATCAAACTGTTAGGTATTTCTTTTGATCTAGAGACACTGGGGAAAAAAAGTACAGTCACGAAGAGTGCCTTACGTCAAGAAAATTTTGGAACCTCTTTATTAGGCTCTGAGCTTCTCAAAGGCAAGGCCCACTTATTATTCACGTCTGTATATTTGATCCCTCATCAAAAACAAACAAAAGCCACAGCCCTACAGTTGGCATTCACTAATGCCCAGTAAATATTTGTTGAATGAATGAATAAATAAAAAGCAATGGAACAGATGTGTACACATATCATCATCACCATACACTTCTGCCACTAAACTGATGGCCATCGTGTTCCGGATCTAAACTGCTTAGCAGAGTGAGAAATCATCTTGTTCCATTCCTCCGGAGGCTGAGCTAATCTGATTTACTTTTAAAGATACTCGCCAGCGTGTCCTCTTAACTCGCTACCGTGCCCTTCCTATAACCACTTTGAAGTCATTGAAACTAGCTACACAGTGCCAGGGAGAACTTCCAAAAACATCCAGTCACTAAACTGAGTTTTACTCATCTCCAGTGAGTGCCTGTCTGTAATTTATGAGCATAAACAGACTGTGAGACAGACTGAAAACGTGAAATTCTCTGTTCCTCATGCCCCATCCACGTGCAATGAGAAATAAAACAAAAACCAGGCCAAGACTTACTCGTGGCGTCCTCTTCCTTGGAAACGTGAGGTTAAGATAGTTATTTGAAATGGATGACTTGGCCAAGCCGAGGTCAGCAATTTCTGTGTAGTTTTTGCTCCAAGAATCTATTGGGAAATAAAAGCACAACTAAGATTTGGATCCTAGACCCAGGAGGTGTTGCTGTGACCAGGAGGAGTTGTTGCAACAAGATCCCTCTAAAATAATTATCTTGCCCCAAACTAAAGATGTAAATGGCCTGGATAGGGGAGCCGATGTGGCTCTATCAGGGTCCTCCCAGTGGTGGAGCAGGGAGCCCTATATGACACCCACCATACAGATCTACAAACGCTACAGGGTCAGGGTAAGTGGGGTCACTCATTTGGCCTCAAAGTCACAGGGAAGGCATCGGCCAGCCCCAGAACAGATGATGCCAGTGTTAGGAGCAGCCAGACTCAGACACAGGACAGAGTAGCTCAAGGGGCCATGCAAAGCCTCTACATAGGTTCTTACCCACAGGCCTCAGTGGGGTGCCCCGGAATAGCTCATAGAACTTGGAGAGGTACATGACCATACTGAGCTTATCAGGCTCCTGGGCTGATGCCATCTCTTTGCCCGTAGTCACTGGAGGAATCCCAAACTCACGCTCAGCCACATCAAACGCCAGCTGGTTGTTTGCCACAGTGTCATCTTCATTTAAAGAGTCAAAGTTGCTGGAAAATCACAGCAAAGTAGAGAAATTCAGAGAGATGAAGCAGAGGTGGGACAAGCAGAGCACCGTCAGCCTGTAAGGAGCACTGTGGAGTGACCCCCTTGCCAGCTGTCAGCGGGGTGGGGGGAAGGGGCAGTGACCCCAGCCTCTGCCCCCCAGTTTCTACCCCACTGCCTCGGAGGAGGCTAACCCATCCTTATCACTCAGGGAGGACCAAATCAGACTGCTGCCTGGGTAGAAACCATCAGAAAATAATTTCGACCTCTTGGGAAAATGTATGAGCTACTTTATACTTTTAAATATATTTTTTTTAAATTACAAAAATGATGTGTGTGTCTTGTAAAATAATCAAGTTATATAGCATAAGCCATGAGAGTCCGTCCTCTTCTCACGGCAATCTTACTTCCCAAAGGTACCAACTGATAGCTCTTTGGTAGGTTTCCGGTCAGCCTTTTTGGATGGACTGGAAATCAGGATGAGGTTATAATGCTGCTATTGAACTAAATCTAAATGTATCATGCTTTGGACATCCCAAAGTATTTCCACAAACATAATCCAATCTTCCCCACGACCCTGCTATTATTCTCAATTTATAGACAAAGACTCTAAAGCTCAGAGAAGGTAAGTGGCTTGCTCAGAGCACACAGTTTATGGATCTGGGCCTCAAACTTAATTCTGTAAAACCCTCAAAACCAGTTTTCAGAATTAGGAATTGCCCGCAGTTCCTCTCTTGAGGGTAGAGCTCCGAGGTGCCAGCGCTCAAATATCCAAAATGTGGCAACTGGGGGAGGGGGTTGAAAGTGCAAATCATTGGGCCGATTTTTATCCTCATGTATTAGGAACACAGAACAAACATTACTGATGGAGTAATCCATACAAAGGGAAAAGAACACATTTAAGAGAACACTTAAATCGTAAACATGCAAAGAGAAACACTGAACCAAGTAGTGAAGAGTCTGCACTCAGAGGAACGGCCTTAATATTCCTTGTCTCCAGGGTCCAGCCTGGGACCCAGACTCACATCAGCTCGGGCTGGAAGCGGTGGATGATGGCACACAGGGCCAGGCCGCTGCTCCAGGATGTGGTCAGGTCGGTGACATTGACATGCCGGTAGCCCTCCGTTTGCTGCTGGCACCAGGTTAAGAGCTTGCTGGGCCGGATGTCCGACTCTGTGGGGAGGTGACGGGGGTGGGGGACACAGGACATTAGACTCTGTGGAAGCCTCAGGCAGCTCACCCTGGGGAACCCCTCCCACTGTCACCATGGTTGGGGACCAGGAGGGGTGACCAGTGCAGCCCTCAGAGGGCTGCTGCTGGGGGCCTGGTCAAGCATGTGGCTGGAGCACAGGATGCTGGGACCGGAAGCACCCTCTTCTCCAGCAGAGCGCCTGAGACTCACTGTGGCCCCGCCCCAAGTTAGAGGCAAGGAACACAGGCCCTGCCAATAAACATGCTCATCTGGGGGGAAGACAGGCGCAGAAGGGGGTGACGATGACACGGCTGCAATGGGGGAGACACAGGTGCCCTGGGAGCATGTAAGTGGGTTTGCCCAAGTCTGCCCTGGGAGGGGAATGCGCCAAAGAAATTCGCAAGGGGCGCACTCGAGCTGGTTCGTGAACTGTCTGGGAATTCACCAGACAGAGGAAGGCATTCTGCGAAAGCAGAAAGGACTGTGCAGAAGGGAAGACTCCAGAAAGACCTGCCATGTTTGTGTAACAGTGAAACGGTTGATCACAGCAGTGGGGTATGTGGTATGTGGAGAGGAGGAAAGGATAGAGAGCAGGCAAGGTCTGGATAGGCACAGAGAACCAGAGAGCTCTCGCGGCAGGAGAGTCCCCAACCAGGCTGGGTACTGGGGGAGTTACACGTGAATCACTCCCTCCCCCACCACTGAGCCAAGGAAGATCAGGAAAAGGGTGAAACACATGGAGCTCATGATCCAGCTGGGGGGACCAGACCCCACACTGGAAACAACAGGAAAATGAAAACAAGTCCTAGGGCAATAGCTCCGTGGTCCACATTCACTGTGCCCTGCTCTCGGCACATATCAGCTCCTTTAATGTTCACAGTGGTTCCACAGGCAGGTGTTCTCTTGGTCTTAAGGATGAGGACACTGGGGGCCAAGGAGGAGGGTCACACAGGAACAGGGGCAGAGCCAGGCTGGCTGCAGAGCCTATGTTACCATGGCCATCGAGCAGGCCTCCTCACTGCAGAGCCCCTTCCGGCCACTTGGCCAGGGTCCCGAGAGGGCTGCTTACCCCTCCTGGAGAGGCTGACGGATCTCCTCACAGAGCCCACTCTCTCGAGAGGGCAACGGTCCAGCTCCTTAGTGATGTACAAGTGCTTCACCTGCAAGCAAGAGAGACCACATACTTGGCCACCAGTTTCCCCCTCATACTAGACTCAGAGCCTCTAGATTCCCAACTCAGCACCCGCCACCTTTTTCCTCTGTCGCTGGAGGGCATGGCCTTCGACAAAGGAGCCCAGGCAGACATCACTCACCCAAATGTGGGGGAGTTCAGTGGGAAGGTATGTGGCATGTGTTTGTATGTATGTAATTACTAATTATACACACACACATATATTTTAAAGGGATGAGGTCTCACTATGTTGCCCAGACTAGTCTCAAACTCCTGGGCTCAAGCAGTTCTCTAGCCTAGGCCTCCCAAAGTGCTGGGATTACAGGTGTGAGCCACTGCACCTGGCTAATTACTAATTTTTAAAATTCACACCTCTCTCTAGCCTACTGACCAAAGAGACTGGGGGGTTTGATGGCTCTGAATCAACAGGACAAAAAAATCGTCTCCAGGATTAGGGGTGGTAAGGAGAGAGGCTGTTTGACCCAGTAGATTCTTTGAGAGGGGTATGATCAGCAATGCATATGCATAGTGCCAAAGTAATGTCTGTAAATATGACATATACATATAACTGTTCCCATGTGTGCTCTAGTTCTCTCCTGTGGTCTACAAAGAATGTTGGCTCTGCCGGGAAGAAGAACTGTTCCTTTTAGGCCAGTGGGCACTGGTGGTTTCAGTCCCAGGAATGGGCCAAGAGTTTACATGACCCCCCACATTTCATTGCTCAGTGCAGTGTGACCCACACAGGGCCCAGGGGTGAAATTACCTGATGGGGCCTGACACAGTGTGAGTTGAGGTTAGGGTACCGCGTGCCCGGGTCCAGCGTGTACTGCTCAAAGTTCTTGTTGATGTTCTCCGGGGTTGTCTGAGGTAACAACCGGTAAAGGCTTTCTCTGGAGGGAGGCAGAGCCCAGAGATCAAGGATTGCTCTTGCCACCTCAGGCCTTTGTCCCCACCCTCCCCTCTTTCCCCCATTCAAGGGCTTCTCGGACGTGTTTGTATAACCCTTCCCTGAAATGCCTGACACTTGTGGTAGTTGAGATCTGCAAAGTGGTAGGGAGGGTTCAAAGAGGCCAAGAAGAAATGGGTGACCAGGTGGTGGGGATACTGGCTCCTTCTCTGGGCAGTAGGCAGGGACATAGGGTTGGCAGCACAGCAAACCTGTGGTTTCGCTATAACCATACTTGCCACACTGCCTCCTGTGGCCTGCCCCCTGTGGCCATCGGTCTTCACGCCCAAGCTCATTAAAGGCCTGGCTCTACCCACGAGGTCTGACCACCCCCGACCCCCATCTACCAGCTGTCACAGCCACGTGGTCAGCAGCAGGGGTCTGGGAGGAAGCCCAGGATCTCAGCAGTGGGAGATGCCTGGAAAATCAGAGGACCCAACTCCCAGCCAGGGAAGGATACTCTGCACTGACCTGAAAGACTCCCTTAAATAAGCCTCTCTAGCTCAAAGGTGAATGAGCAATGTTGGGCTTCAGGGCTACCCCAGGTGAAGATTTCTCCTTGGCATCCAGGGCTCAAGGTCCTGACCACCAGAGAAAGTCACTGAAAGAGGTAGATTGTCACAGAGAAAGCATCCTTGGGGAAGCTTGGGGGCCTTAATCAGGCCACAAGTGGGAAGAGCAACTAGAAGGGGCAGAGGCTCTCGGTACACACAGGCACCACCGGATGGGTGACCTCACTCTCTCTCCTGCTCGAACTTTTGACGTGACCCTGTCCCCCCCATCCCCCACCACGAGGAGCCTTGCTGTCAAAGCTCACCGTTCAGCCAGCAGCTCCAGGGGAGGAGTGCCCTGATTCCAGCCCTTCACCATCCATGCCGTGTCAAAGGCTGCCAGGAAGCCACGGGCACACCCTGTGCCCATTGGCCAAAATGGCTGTAAAAGAAAATGTGCAAAATTCCAGTTGATTCTAAAAACACCCAGACTATGATCCCACTGTACCCAGCACACACTGACTGCCAAGCCCGTGCAAGGATCTGGAGGGACAAAGAGGTGACAGGCCAGGGACCCTGCTACCTGCAAGGATTTACCACAAGCTCAAATAGCTGTAGCACGAAGTCAAATGTAAAGGGTGCTATGACATAGGGGCAACAAAACTGCTTTAGGGCTCAAAAAAGCCCAAATTCCCACCCTGGGAGAAGAAGACAGAAATCAGAGTGTTCCCCCTACAAGAGTTGTATGGAGCTGATATTAAAGAATGGACAGGTTCTGATCGTGATCCACTAAGGAATGGTGTGGGCAAAGGCATGGTGGCTAGAAAGCACCAGAACCTGTTGAAAGAACAGCTGTATGGTCTGGGCACAGCATGGAGCATGGGAGGAGTGTGGGGAGAGGCCAAGCTGAGAAGGGAGACTGCACCAGAAGCGGGATGGGTGCTGAGTGCTCAAACTAGGAGCTTGAGTTCGAGTCCATGCACAATGGTGCCCAAGGACTGATTCAACCAAGCTTGGTGCTAACTAGCTTGCCCCCTAAGCACCCAAAGCATGGTTTGAAATTGGACTCTTAACTTGGGACAAATATATTATCTTTTTTTTTCTAGTCAGTGCTTACATTAAAAATGTATCCCTTCTGAAAACAATCCTTTAATCTAAGGATCCTTGCACTTGCAGATTTTCTGGGAAGAATTTTTAGCAGAGAGGCCATGAATGGAAACTGGACTCTGGGGTCCACATGCCTCTCTAGTATTGTATATGAACTCCGTGCTAAAAGGCCACAAAGGGCCACCCACATGAGGAAGAAGTCTTGACCCAACCAAGGGGCTACATGTTGTGAGAAGGACGGTCCATGCAGCCCAACCAGGGCCGCCTGATTTTGTACTTCAACAAAGAAGTCAGCACTGAAGAGCCAGGAGAGGGAGGAGTAAGCCCTCCCACCCACGCACAGGCAATGCTGGCTCCTCTGAATTTAGTGAGAGGGCAGGCTCTGAGTCCAGACCCGGCTTGGCTAAGTCCTGCCAACTGGCTGAGAGCCTGTCCTTCCCCCGCTGCATGACGGCAGACACTGCCTGCCAAAACATAATTGCAGGATGTGTCTTGTAGCAGGAATGAGGGGGTTCCAAACGCGGGAGGTACCTCGAGCAAGCTGTCACCCACGAGGGCCACGAGGAGCTGGTGCGCCTGCCGCTCCCGTACCAGGGCTGCATTCTCCGAGGCATACATGGAGGTGAAATCAAACATGGCCACGTCGGGCTGCCCGTAGTGGTTCATGGCAAAGTCTAAGGATGGCAGCTGGTAGTTGGTGGCAAAGTCCGCTGCTTCCCGGGCATAGGAGAGCAGGTTGTCTTGGTTCACGTTTTCTGCACATAGCAGCATCTCCGTGTCGATGTAATCCTGGGGAACATCAAAACACGGTACGGCAAACTGCCCCTCTAAATGGCCAGAATTCATACCTGCTTCTTGGCAAAAGGACTGGGAATGGATCTACGCAGTGAGGCTCATCAAAACAGAAACAGAGAATCGGGGCCAAGGGAACAAAAAGGAAATCAATCAGCCAGCTGAGAGGGTTATCACCATTGTGATTAAGCATCAAATTTGGCTTTGAGCTTCCCAGCATCTAAGACAAAAGGGAAATGTGATATGTCACAGGGCTCTCCTTATCAGAAAGAAGGAAGCATAGAAATTCCTCAGGGAAGGCAATTTTTTCCTGGCATTAAAATCTAGAAGATATGTCTCACGTAGGAATTTCAAAACAGAATGCTGAGAGTTGTAACGAACACTGTACTTGATAATGGTTTGGAACAAACAACAAGCACATTTCATATGGCTGGTTCTCACGTTAACTTTCAATGCAATTAACAGAAAAAAAAAAGCAAGTCAGTAAGTGTGATATAATGAATTGAGCTAAGCTAATGTGGTCCAGACATGCTGTACTTGGCGGTCAAACAAGACTGGAAAAAAAATGGGTACTCGGCATAAGCCTCAAATGTTCTCTCCAGAATCAGTTACCCCTTTTCTTGATGGGCTGAAGACCACTCAGAGCTTAGCTTTGCCTTTGGTGTTAATGTTATACTTTCCTGCTGGGGTGGAGACCCCTGAACTTAAAGGACAAAGATAGTCATCCTGAGTCAACACTGATCACAAACCATAGGATATCAGGAGCTGAAGAAAGTTTAGAATATTCCCTGAGTCTAAGCTGCTCATTTTGTGGCTAAAGAAACTAAAAGACCACCTTTTATAAAGTTGACACAAAACGTATAGACATCTAGGGGGGTGAAGGGACCACTGTGTAAGATAAGCCCAGGCTTTGGGACCAGAAAGAACAACAGGTCCAAGTCTACCTCTGCTGGTTATTAACTGTACATTTGGGCAAGCTCTTTTTTTTTTTTTTTTTTTTTTTGAGTCATGGTCACCAACTGTTGCCCAGGCTATAGTGCAGTGGCATGATCACAGCTCACCACAGTCTCAAACTCCTGGGCTCAGGGGATCCTTCCACTTCAGTCTTCCAAGTAGCTGGGAATACAGGCATGTGCCACCACGCCTGGCTAATTTTTGACTATTTGTAGAGATGAGGTCTTGCTATGTTGCCCAGACTGGTCTTGAACTCCTGGGCTCAAACAATCCTCCTGTCTCAGCCTCCCAAAGTACTAGGATTACAGGCATGAGTCACCATACCTGGTCACATTTGGGCAAGCTTTTTAACTTTTCCGAGTCTCTGTTTTCTCATCCAGAACACGGGCATGACACAATGCTTCACAGAGCCATGCGAGGATTGAATGAGACTGTACACATGAAATCCCGAGCCCTACATCCAGCATGTGGGAAGTGCTCAGTTGATGGGAATTCCTGTGCCCCGTAATTCACGGTGCACAAAATGTGGCATATGTGCATCCTAGACCCACCGGAGGCACCCCCATTTACAAAGGCCTTAACACGCACAATCCTGCCAACTGGCTCACCTCATCTACAACCAGGATGACCTACTGCCTCAACTTTCTGAATTGCCATGAGTTCAAATGCCCTTTTCTCGAAATTCTCTACCTCCACACCCAAACCACACCCCCCAAATCACGCCCAGCACTTGTCCAAGGATGGGCCCTTTGTCCAAGATGAAGTTCTTGCTATTCCTCTGGTCCCTGTTCCTATAGTCATGTGATCACTTCTCCCAGCCCCCAAAAGTGTGGTGATGAGATGGGGGAAGCATGAATAGAGAGGTCTCAAGCACCCTCCCCTCCAAACATGCTCCGCACATCCCTGGGGTAGAACGGGTGACATTACACAATGGAGGCAATGCCAGGTGTGGATGTCCCATGCAGGAATGTGGGAACCTGGCAAAAGGTGCCAGCCTCCAGGCTGTACCTGGATGAGAGCCCACTTGGCCTGGAGGGTCCCAGGGGTGTAGGTGGATGGTGGAAGTAGCAGAACCATAGGGAGCAGGTGAGAACAAGGGTAGGAGGGACAAAAGCAGGGGAAGAGACAGGGTTCTAAGCAAAGTGGGCAGGCCCAGGGAGGTCATTCTAAATTCAGAGAAAAGTGGGGTAGGAGGCTGAATTTGGGTCCCATTTTCTACAGGCCTGCAGTACTGAGGAGACAGGATTCTAGACAGAGAGGAAGGGCAGTGGAGAGGGAAGCAGTAAGAATGAGCAAAGCGTGAGGACTCAATAAGAGAAGTCACTCCAAGGCCAGGCATAGTGGCTCACACTTGTAATCCCAGCACTATGGGAGGCTGAGGCGGGAGGATCACTTGAGCCCAGGAGTTTGAGACCAGCCTGGGAAACATGGTGAGATCTCATCTCCACAAAAATAAAAAAATTAGCTGGGTGTGATGGCATGTGCCTGTAGTCCTATACTTGGGAGGCTGAAGCAGAAAGATTGCCCAGGAGGTGGAGGCTGCGGTAACTTGTGATCAAGCCACTGTACCCTAGCCTGGGCAACAGAGTGAGACCTTGATAAAAAATAAATAAATAAATAACAGTCACCCCCAAGGCATGAGCTGGGAAAAGGCCGTGGATGGAAAGAGGAAGTGAGGCAGTGTCTGTCGGAGCTTCAAATGAGGGTGGACTCCATAACGGGAGGTCCCCTAGGCCATGCGCCTGCCTCATGCCTCACACAGCTGGCAGCCATACTCCAAGCTCCCTCCCACCATGAGGAGAACAGAGTCCTGGGTCCAGGAATCCCTGCCCACATGTATAGGGGCCAGCAGAGTCAGGGTCCTGGGGAGGTTCTGGGGTAGGACAACTTCCTGCTGAAGAAGAAAAAGACAGATAGATACAGCTGGGAGTCCAGAGGCATAGCTTCTTGAGGAAGAAATTTACTCTTCCTTCAGCAGCCATGGGAAGAAACCCAGGGATCAGCTGGAATAGGTGGGGAAGCTGGTGAGGGAAACCTCTTGACCAGTCAGTCATTCAACATTTACCCAGCACCTTCTGTATACCCGAAGGAAGATGTGGACCTATACAGGAGATAAAAACAGAGGATTTGTCATTCCTCTGAGGAGCAAGAGAAGAATGCAAATTTAAGTAACTCAGGGTAGTTAGGCCAGACAAATACCACAGAGCTTGACTGGATGCCAGGAGGCTCAGGCTAGAGCTCCTTATACAGTCAAGTGTCCAATTCTCCAATTTCTAGATTAGAGTCTCTGTCTGGTACCTCGAGGCCCTCAGCACCAGCTCAGAATACTCTGAGTGCTCTGAGGGGAAGAAAAGTCTTGGTGAGGACAACCATGGACCCGGAGAGGTTTTGACAATTGCCAAGGAGTCAAGTTGCCACGAGCAACATGTCATTGCCAGGCAAATGCCCCGGGATGACCTGTGAAGGTGACCTTAGCATCCCAGGAGGCCAAAGTACTTGGCCAATTGCCTGACTGCCCAGTACCCTCTCTGCAAAGATGTCCACTACCTGCACCCCCGCATGGTCTTTTACTATCTGACAGTCAACTCTAGCCTGAGGTGGGGATTTACAGAGGGATAGGTGTGGGGCAAGGGAAGAAGGGGATGCTGTCCCCCACAGACTGCCCAGCCAGCAGTAGGGCACAGATATGAAGCCCATTACCCACCCACCCACCCATGGCTGGGCTCAGCTGGCTCCACCCAGCTCCTGCGCATAGCCTCGTCCACGACTCAGGCTCTCTGCAAACACCTGAGCTGAGGTAGAGGCGGCCCAGGGGACGGCTGGGTTACGGGTTACGAGTGTTGCCCAGCTGGCTGCCAGCACCAGTGGGTGGGAAGATAGGCGCATTCTTCTCCGACAAGCGGCAATGAATGGTCACCGCGCTGTCTGGGCTCCAGGCCGACGCCCAGGGAGCAGGCTGGTGTTGGGCTGCATGATCCTTATCTTGAGGATGCACCTGGGAGCAGCAACAGGGGCTCTGGAAAGGGTTGCAAACCTGACCAAAGAAGCTTCCAGCCACCCCTCCATATCTTTCTTCCTTCCAATCCTGCTCTGTATTTAAATACAATGCTGCAAAGCCATGAAGCAGAGGCCAGGAAGCCAACAGGACAAAAAAGCAGGTGTCCAAACAAGGCTGGTCACTGTCCTAGGTCCTCTGTATCTATATATTTTTTAATTTTCTCCTTCCAAGAGCCCTTTCAGACAGAAACTATTACTCTTATTTTGTAGATGAGAAGACTGAGATTCAGGAGGAATAAATAGCTTGCCAATGACCTTGAGTTACTGCGTGGCAGAGCCAAGATTCAGCTCGAGTTCTTTTGACTGCACAAATAGTGAGCTTTTTCCCAAACCACGGCAAGGGTCCACCCACAGTGTGGCAGTCACAGGTGAAAGCATCTCCATGTCCCACAAGGGCAAGGAGCTTCCAAATGACATGTGCTTCCCAGAGGAGGGGCAGGACTGAATGAGACTTGGGGAAGAAGAGACTCAGCTGATCCACATTAACACCTGGGTGAAGGTCTCACATGGGATGCCACGCACCTCTCTGCAGAAAGTTCTGTGTGTATTGACACTGGCTCAAACAACACCAAGGGAAAAGATGGTGGTGAGTGGGCAGTCCCTCCCCCACCTCTCTCCTCACTCAGTGTCTGATCTCACACCTGCTGATGCTGCCAGCCAGCCCAGGTCACAAGGGAAAAGCCAATTGGGACACTACAGCCAAGAGGTACGTACGTTGATGATGACGCCTTTGTCGAGCAGGCTCTGCTTCTTAGCCGTCATGACAAAATAGTGGGTGCTGTCCTTGTAGTAAACAATGTTCTCAAGATCAATCCCTGAAAAGAGATGTAGTCACAGACTCAGTATTATGTCCTCGGTGTCAACTGTGTGCCAGGAACCGTATGTCGCTTCATTCTGAGCCTCATTATTTATCTGTAGAATATTTGTGTTTGATGAGTTTTTAGAACATACAAGGAAGAGATAAAGCAGAGTGCCAGAACTTACCCAAGTTAAAGCAACTGGCTCCTGTAGGCCCGCAAAGACATCATGTCTATTAAAACTCACAATGTCCGTACAGGCCGTGGATCAGTATTTCTAAGTTAGCGCTGGAAAACTGTAGAGAGGCCAAGTGCTTGCCACTGGCTGCAGAAGCCAAGCAACCACTCAACTGGATTTGAACCCAAGCCTATCTGACTCCAAGTCCCGTTCACCATGCCCTCTGTGCGGCCATGGCTGCATGGAGCAGTGGGAATTCTCTAGAGACTATGCTAAGGGATGTTTCTGTTTCTACCCCTTTCCTGTTTATATGTGAAAACTCAGGTGCCACGGTAGGAACAACTCTGGTAAGATGGCTGGGTGCCTCTCACTGTACTTCCTAAACATTGCAAAACAGCTCACAGGCTAGGCTTCTGCACTTAAAACCCTGGGGTGAGAGGACAGCTTAGCTCAGTAGCCCTCAAGGGGTGGTCTCTAGTCAGCAGGTAACACCTGAGAACTTATTAGAAATGCAAATTATTAGGGCCTCATCCCAGGCCTCCTGAATCAGAGAGCCTAGGATAGGGCCCTCACATTGCATTTTGACACCCTTTCTGGGTGATTATGATTCACACTCAAGTTTGGGAATGACTGGCTTAGCTTATTTGAGGGGAGAGGAAGGAACAGACACATGGCAACATATCAGCATTCAACACAAGGTGTGCTGGGTCACCACAGGAACACCTTTATTACAATTAAATAGGAAACAGCCATCAGTGCAGATGGCCCCAGGGAGAATCAGTGGAAATTCACCACTGTCACTGTGTGAGGGGACCGCTGTGAAAGATGGCTGAAGGTGACAACCACAGAAAGGTAAAAGGAAACTCATTGAGACGTGTGGAAAAACACACTCAATGTCCTGTCAACTTCTATTTGGTGATTTAAGTGTTTATTTTCTTGGTTTTCGAAGGGAAGGGAGGGCTGGAGAATTCTTAAATCATTCAACAGGACATAATGCGCTGGAAGGAAATATTAAAGCTTGTAATAAAATAATGCAACTGTGGTGAAACGCAGAGGTTGGGCAGTGAGCTCATACCCTTGTGGGCAGCAAGAGGCAGAGTCTGGCTCAATAATGAATCCTTTTCTAGAAAATGGTCTTAAAGAAATAATTTAGCAGAAGCAGCGTTATCTATAACAGCAAATAACTGGCAGGCCTAAATCAGAGGTCAGCAATTTTTGTTTTGCAAAGGGTCAGCTAGTAAATATTTCAGGCTCTGTGGGCAATATGGTTCCTGTCACAATGGCTCACAGTGGAAGCAGCCATCGACAGCAATGTAATAAATGGATACAACTGTGCTATAATCAACCTTTGTCTATGGGCATTGAAATTTGAATTTTATACAATTTTTGTGCGTTGCAAAATGTTATCCTTTTCATTTTTTTCTTCAGCCCTTTAAAAATATGAAGCCAGCTGGGTGCCGTGGCTCACACCTGTAATCCCAGCACTTAGGGCCAAGGAGGGAGGATCGATTGAGCCCAGGAGTTTGAGACCAGCCTGGACAACATAGCAATACCTTATCTCTACAAAAGACAAAAAAATTAGCCGGGTGTGGTGGTGTGTGCCTATAGTCCCAGCTACTCGGGAGGCTGAGGAGGGACAATTACCTGAGCCCAAGGAGTTCAAGGCTGTGGCAAACTGTGATCATACCACTGTACTCTGGTCTGCGTAACAGAGTGAAACCCTGTCTCAAAAAAATAAAAAAATGAAAATAAATAAAAATATAAAACCATTCTTAGCTCGAAGGCAACACAAAAATACACCACCAGCCATAGTCTGCCAATTCTTGTTTTAAATGCTTTGGTGGTAACAATACATCTACTTGAGGTATCCTGCAGCCCCTAAAACTGACCATCGGAAGGACTATGTTTAGAATGTGATGTTGAATGAGAAAAGCAGAATAACAGAATATGGACTACAATGAGGGCCGGAGCTATGTAAAAAGCAAGCAGGTGGAAAATTATGGAAAAAGCGTATATAACTATGAAGATCATGTCTGCGCCAGGTGGTCAGATCGTGGATGATTCATTTTCACTATAAAGATTTTATTTCACATTGTTAAATTGTTTAACATAGTTGTTACGCTGCCCTTTCTTTTTTTTTTTTTGAGTCGGAGTGGCATACTCACGGTCACCCCAGCAATGACCAGCTGGGCTCTGGCGATCCTTCCACCTCAGCTTTCCAAGTAGCTGGAACTATAGGCATGCGCTACCATGCCCAGCTAATTTTTTGATTTATTGTAGAGACGAGGTCTCACCATGTTGTCCACGATGGTTTCGAACCTGTGGGCTCAAGCAATCCTCTCACCTCAGCCTCCCAAAGTGCTGGAATTACAGGCTTGAGCCACTGCGCCTGGCCTACACTGCCCTTTCAAGGAGATATATATGTATTTTAAATCAGGTTAAAAAGAAAGAAAGGCTAGGCTTGGTGGCTCAGCCTGTAATCCTGACACTTTGGGAGACTGAGGCAAATGGATTGCCTGAGCCCGCAGGTTCAAGACCAGCCCAGGCAACTTGATGAGACCTCGTCTCTACAATAAATCAAAAATTATCCATGTGTGGTAGCGCGTACCTGTAGTTCCGGTTACTTGGAAGGCTGAGACGGAAGGATTGCCAGAGCCCAGCAGGTCGACCCTGGGGTGGCCACGAGTGTGCCACTGCACTCCAGCTCAGGTGACAGAGTGAGACTCCAACTCAAAAAAAAAAAAAGAAAAGAAAAAAAAAAAAGCCTAGAATTGACTTAACCGGGGACAGGTAACTCATCCTTCTCTTTTCCCTTACCCTGTTTTGTTTTTCTACACTATCCTCACCCTCACCCAATGTGTGCTTATTTATTTGTGTACTGACTATCTACCCCCATAGAATACGAGCTCCAGGAGAGAGGGACATTGTTTTGCTTACTGCTTTGTCTCAGGCCCTAGAACAGCATCTGGCACATAGTAGGCATTCAGTAAATATTTGTTGAGTGAATAAGTCAATACCTCCTATCCTCAAGGTCCTTGACTGGGTGTCAACTGATTGAAGTAAGTGTCCTGTTCCCTGGGAGCTGTTGCACTGCACAAAAGCACCTGGACTTCTTCAGGTGCCGCCCACAGGTTATTGGCTCCCTCCTCAGAATGCTTCCCGAATATCATGCTGACATTGGGCACAGCGCTGGCTATCCTGCATTAAGATCTTTATGTGGGTATCCCCGCTGGACAGGGAGGGATCATGTCCATTTCCAATTTGTACCCCACAATATTGAAAATTGGCATATAATGGGCATTCTGTAAATGTTGACCTCATAAATAAATTTTTTTTTTTTTCTGAGTTGGAGTCTCACTCTGTCGCCCAGGCTGGAGTGCAGTGGCACACTCACGGCCACCCCAGGGTCAAACTGCTGGGCTCCGGTGATGCTTCTGCCTCGGACTTCCAAGTAGTGGCAACTACAGGTGCGTGCTACCAAGCCTGGCTCATTTTTTGATTTATTGTAGAGACGAGGTCTCGCCAAGTTGCCTGGGCTGGTCTCGAATCTGCGGGCTCAGGCAATCCACTTGCCTCAGTCTCCCAAAGTGCCGGGATTACAGGCTATAAATAAATTCTTGTTTATTCTATTTATCTCATTTCATATACAACATCCAGAACATTCCCTCAAGAACCCCTCTTGTTCTTGAAGGAATCCTGTGCATTTATCACTTATCCTAAGGAGAAATCTCTGATTCCACTCTGTCGGAGTGAGTCCCTCTAGTCTCAAGAGCCTGGAAAGCCAATGCCTCTCTCTACCCTAGAAACTGTGGACTGTAGCCTGATGGTTGGGAGAAAGGTGAAGGTCCCACCTGTTTCTTCTTTAAGGTCCTGAAAAAATTTCTGATTGAAGATGAAAGCCACACCGCTAATCTCTTCCACCTTGGCCTCAGCTGTGCTGTTTCTGTTTATGAAGTTGGCGGTGATTGCAATAGCCAGCTTCCCACGGAATTCTTTTCTTCTGAACCCTGCGTGAGGAGACAGGAAAAAGTGGGTCTATCTTCTGGAAGTGGTGTGAAGACTGAAAAAGATTACCAAGAAAGCTATCCTCAGATGCCCCACAGGCTACTGAAACCAGAACCTTGAAGCTTTAGAGGACAGCAGCAGGCAGAAATGCCAAGGTTTGTTCCCAAGAAAGAAACATGCCACTAGAGGCCTTTCAAAATCAGTGGGACTTTGTCCTTTTCTAAAACCTATAGTATCTGGTTAGGTTTCAGCATACAAAAGGTGCAAGTGACCATCCCCAACAGGCTATCACAAAGCTCACCCTTTTAAAAACGTATCAGGCATTGTTGCTAGATACACTTACCAGAGACCCGCATGCACTTTGAACTCACAGGATTAAAACTACTTTGTTGGCATTTTTCTTGTTTTTTTTTCCCCTTTTGAAAAGTAGGATTATTAGATTGAATTCCTACAGGACAAGGATTGAATATATTTTCTTTGTATCTCCAATTGTTATAGGTTGTATTGTTGAAGATGTTGTTCATATGTTAAGTCCTCACCCCTAGTACCTCAGTAAGTGACCTTATTTGGAATTAGTGTTATGCAGACATAATTAGTTAAGATGAAGTCACACAGAGGCAAGGTGGGGCCTTAATCCAATATGGCTGGTGTTATTCTAAAAAGGGGAAATTCGAAGACAGACACACACAAGGAGAATGTCATGTGAAGTTGAAGGCAGAGATCAGGATGATGCTTCCACAAGCAAAGAACACCAAAGATCACTAGCAAACCCCAGAAGCTAGGAGAGGGACATAGAACCCACTCTTCCCCACAGCTCTCAGAAGGTACCAATTCTGCTGATACCCTGATCTTGGATTTCCAGCCTCTAGAATTGTGAGACAATACATTCCTGTTGGCTAAGTTCCTCAGTTTGTGGTACTTAGGGCAGCCGTAGGAAACTCATATACCAATTCTCAGGCATGAGCTCTCAGTACTCACTGAATAAATGTATAATGAATAGACAGAATTCTAACTAGCAGTTAATTTAGTATTCCAAATCTTCAGAAAGCTTATCATTTTCCATGATTCACATTAACATTGCCATTGCTTTTGAATGGTGGTAACACAGAAGACCACAGCAGATGGTCACTTTTCAACAGTGTCTCCCTCCTAATCCCCTGCTTGCTGGCATCTGACCATTCCTGCAGTTCCAGGTCCCCTGCCTCCAGGCATGCTGGGTGCTTTATGTAATTCCAGGCGTCCATCCACAGGTGCAGACTCTCCGGACATGACCTTCCCTCAGCTGCCTTTGGGAAGCCCCCGCACATCTGCTCATACTGTACTCCAGGCTCACGCTGATTCTTGGTTGCCTCTGTCAACAGTTTCTTTGACTGATAACCTTGAGTTTCTATTCAATCCCCCTCCTTTGCACCATTCTTCATTACACCTTTGTCCAAAAGGCCAGATGCTGCCACTGTTCTTTAGTCTAGCATTTCTCGACAGGGGGCGATTTTCCCCCATAAGGGCCACTTGGCAATGTGTGGAGACATTTGTGGTTGTCACACCTGGGGATGCTACTAGTGTCTAGTGAATAGAGACCAGGGATGCTCCAAACTTCCTACAATGCACAAGACAGCCCCTAAGACAAAGAATGACATGACTCCAAATGCCAGTAGAGCCGATACCGAGAAATCCTGCCCTGGTCTATCCAGGTGGTTCTGATTGGCTCAAAAGGTTCATCCTTTTGGCTCAAAATGTTCACTCTTCTTCCATGTCCATGAAATGCCGAACTGTACTCAAGCTACAGTAGATCCTGGATTTCCAAATCTACAGATTTACACTTTTACCAAACCACCAAGATGACCCCATACATTCTAATAGTACGACATCCAGGTTGGCTGCTTAAAAATTCTCTGTCTGATGTTGCTTCATGATGGTGGGAGGTGGCTATAGAAGGGAAGAGAGAAGGACAGGACCAATAGCCTGGCTGCATGGTTAGATGGGAAGGGCCCTAGCTAGGTGGCCCACACATCCTGAGTCCTCCAAGACCAGCCCTGTTCCAGGGTATATGTCCTATCCTTAGGGGATGTGCCCTTTCAGTCAGGCATCTGCAGCCTGTGGCCCTGGAGGGGGCGGCTCAAAAGGCAAAACTACCTCTAGTCGAAGGGACGCCATGTGGGACCACGTTGTTTACAACCGTGGTCCCCAGTGAGCACAGTTAACCTGTGAACTGGTCAGTCTTGCAACTAGGGTAGAGATAAATGAAGTTTTTCCTGGTACTGGGTTTTCTCTCTCAATCTGTCTGGATCTCACTGCAAAGCGATGTGTCCAGCTTTTGAGCTCAGAGAAACATGGTTTTGTACCTTGACAGTTTCACAAGACTTACCCTCCATACCCAGCAGTGGGTGTGCTGAAAAGTTGTGAAAAGAGACAGGCTCCTTCTTCAAGTATAAGTAGTAATACACTTAAAAGTGATCGAATCCCGTTACTAGAATGAAAACGTTTACCTTACACCAAGTATGAAAGTGCTTAGCACCATGGCGTGCACATTTTCACATACTAGTCCTTTCCCAGCCCTCATCGCGACACTCTGAGAGAGTCCTGCTCTTGACAGTTGAGAAGACTGAGGTCGAGATGGAAACAAATGGCTGTCCTGCATACTCTGAGCCTCATGGGAGGATGGGCCACTCTACCTCAGGAAGGACAGGACAGTCTGCCCTTCTATCAAGACCCCCATCCAGCTTTGGCATCATTACCTTGCTCACCCTTCTCCACCACTCACCCCCCTCCATATATCCCCACATCCCTAACCCAAGAAGAAGAGTCTTCACCTTCCAGAGTGCTCCTGCGGCCATCGGCACCAATGATGACGTCAAACTCAAACTCCGACAGAGAGTGATCTGCGGGGAGGAATTCTGCCCGCCAACCAATTTCTACCAGGACAGAAACATAAGATGAGTTGACAGAGTGGGGTGGGAAGAGAGATGATTATAACACCTCTATGTTGCCCATGAGAAATGGACGGTGCAGCCGGGTATATGCATCCCGGGCAGAGCCTCCAGAGGAAAGGGCTAGAACAGCCCAGATTAACACTCAAGTTCAGCCCAGGATGAAGTAAACCAGCAACACCAACTCCATGCCTGGTTTTACTGGTCTCTTCTGGGAGACTATTCTCAGTGGTTCTCAAACTAGTCTCACTTGCACCTTATTTTTTAAGGGATTCCACCAGGTTCTCTTCACGGGCTCCCATATTCCTCAGTGCCTTCCATTGCTAAACAGACTCAAAAAATGTGCAGGGTGTAATGAAACCAGTCTTAATTTCTGTTTCATGTTCAACATGTTCTCTTGTGTGGTATACTGTCTTTTGCTAAAACCTTTTCAAGTGAAGCCTGGCTGGTTACCCAAAATTAAGATTTACTGTCCACTAGAGGCTTGGAAAAAATTAAGAGCACATAGTCTCTGTATGCCAAGTAATGAATACTGTCCTGCTGCAAAAACTAACTAAAGCCTCCTCCTGAATTCTCAAATATTCTGGGCAGAGGACAGGGGTACCCTAAGCAGGAAACTACAAGGTCTTTGGCACTAAGCTGGCCCCAAACTCAAAGCCCTTTCCAAGCAGTAGAAGATTTTGAAAGTAAGATGCAGAGGCATCATGAACACACTCTCTGACCATGGTATGTGTACAAGGTGAGAATTTAAATAATCATACTAAAAGGAAAAAGAAAAACATGACTAAGTAAGACCTATTTATATAGATGGACTTTACAGTTTACAAACTATACTTCAATATGGTTAAAATATCATATACTAAATAATATCCTGAACCTTATTTCATGATTGCTCTAGAAACTTCACTTTCTTTACTGGATTTTAAAACATCTTGTGAGTATAATTAGTGCATCCACATATCTAGGTGTGAAACTTGCCAAAGTAGTATCCCCTAGGCACAGGGTATCCAAATCATACGTTTAATGGCTTAATAATAAATCTCCTGGGAGCTGAAGAGCCATGGTCAAAAAGTGTAAAATATCTTTCAGAGGAATGATGCCAGACAGCTCCCAGTAAGAACAACTCCTCCAGAAACAACCTCCGGCAGCTGCAAATGTGTTTCCATTTGCAATATCTGATTTCTAGACAGAAAAGGAAAACGATACTCTACTTTGATTTTCTTGATCTTCAGGAGGCTCTAGAACCTTCACAAACTCCACATTCACATGGATTTCAACTCCCAACATCAGGGCCACCTTGAATAGGATGAGCTGCAGTTGGCGAATACCTGTCAGGAAGGAAGGAAGGAGAGAGATGAACTGCCCGTAGCAATGCCTGATGCCTCTCGCATGCAGAATACTGCACAATCACCACTGCTCTGTGATCTCTGAGCACAGCAATATAACAACAGTGACCAGCCTTGAGCACTATTTTAGGTGCAAAGTGCTCTGTGTTTTCTCATTTAACCCTTGGGATCATTATCCTCATTTTATAGATGAGAAATTGAGGCTTAACAAGGTGAGGTGACCTGCCTGAAGTCACATAAGCAGCAAAACTAGCGTGTGGACCCAGGCCTGTCTGATCACCAAGATCCCATGCTAGCCATTAGATAATGCTTTGGTGAGAGAGGCTCTCTCTTTCTGGCCTCTTTCCCCAGCTAGGCTCTGGGTTTGATGAGATAAAGATGCAGAGAGGAGCAGGCAGAGAGTAAAGGACCATAAGTCAAGTCAGTGGTCAGTGACTCACTATATGGGGCCTCTGCCTCAGCTCTTGGTCATCCTGTGGTGAGGGGTGGGGTAGGAAATTCTCCCCCCAAGCCAGGCCATGGTTCACCATCTCCAATCCACTCTTCAAAACTCCCCCAATGAATGGAACCTCATTTCTCGATTTTGTCTCCAGTCATTCAGCACAAATGGGGTTGCCTCCAAGTATTTTTATGCAGAGTGAGAAGTTTTAAACTTTCTGTGGGTCCCCTGTATTTAGTGGGCTTAGCTCATTTAACATTTTTTTGAGTATCTACCATGTGCCAGGTGCCATGCTAGGAGACATGGAACATACCCTCTAATGGAGGGAACAGAGGTAAAGAAAATGGGGCAGGGAATGGTGTTGGGGGAGGGCGTGGTAGTGGCAGAACAGGGCCTGATCCAGGGTCCTGGAAGCCAAGAGAAGAGGGACCATCCCATAGAGAGATGAAGAACTAGGAAGACTACAAGAGGCCAGGGCACTTGGGGGTTAGGAAAATTCTGGAGACCTTGGTGATCTCTTCAGTACAGTGGTAGGAGAAATCAGACTGCAATCTCGGAGGGTGTCAATGGAAAGTACATGCCAAGTCTGCACATCCTCTTTCTAGGATAAATACTTTGAGGCAGGAAAGAAAATGGGGCAACAATGGAGGGCTGGGGAGGAAGCATGAGGTGAGGAACAGGAGGACTCAGTGATTGGCAGAAAGCGGGGGAAGGAAGCCAGAGGGACTGGAGTCAGAAGGGAGGCGGCCAGCTCTGCTCTGCTGTGGGGTGGGAGGAAGGAATGGGTGGCGGAGGAGGGAAGTGGGGCTGGAACAGGGTGCCGCCAGTGGCTGCTTTTCCCCAGAGCCTAGGAGGGAGGCCATCTGCTAGAAACAAGGAGGCTGTGCTGGAGGTTTGGAGCAGCTGCAGTGGGAACTGCAGAAGGACGCAAAAACAAGACAAATCAAGGACTGCTGAGCATTGAGGACATGGCTGGGCTGGAAAGGAAGCCAGTGTGGTGGGGTTTAAAGAACCCAACCCACCTTCTGCCATGAACCATCCTTCCAGGGAAGGCCTGGCCTCTCCTTAGGTTCCTAGGCTAACTGGCTTGAGCACACAGTAGGTGCTCAATAAATTCTCCCTGCCTCCCTTCTCATGGGTACCAGAGCTACCCTCGACAACCATCCTTCTGGCAGCCTCAATCTCATTTCCAGATTCCTGCTAGCACATCTGCATGTTAAGCTATTTCCATGGGCTAGGCATTAAATGAGAGCCCCGTCACTGAGAAAGAGAGGGGCTCCTGGCCAGGAAGCCAGCCCAGCTGCCCAGGGCCCTCACAAGAACTCCTGGTGCTCAGCTCTGCCGGTCACAGGGACTTGATGAGAAAGAGGTGCTCAATGTTGCCATTCTAAATTGGTCACTGACATACATTCTTCCGTGGGTGGCAGAGAACATTCTAAAAGCTGACACTGCAGCTTTCTAAGCAAATCCAAATTTCTTTCTGTTGGACTTCTGGAATTTTCTCATCCCAAAGCGGGAATAAACTCTGGGGCCACTGCTGGTAATTCCTCTTGCGTCTGAATAAATTACACCCTACGTGGCTGATAATTTTCTCCAGTCATTCCCACCCAAACCCCACTCCCTTTTCCCATCAATTCTTGTCCGCATAGGAACATGATCTCAGCACTGTCCTCTCAACCCTCTCCACAGAAAGACACTGGTTGCAGGAGCAGCTCTGGGTTCTGAAGTCTGGGGACTGTGGCTGCTTCTTCCTTACTGTAGACCATTGGATGCAGAACATTTTCCTGAGCACCTACTATGTATGCCAGGCATAGTGCTAAACACATTACAAACTTGACCTCATTTAATCTTCTTAGCAATATTGAGAGACAGGAATTAGCCAAGTTTACAGGAGATAAAATTGAGGCTAGAAGAGGGTAAAGAATTTGCCTGAAGTCGGACAGAAATGGAAAGAACAGATTTTGGACTAAAATCTGTTAACCTCCTGGGCTTTAGTGGGTGACTATTGCTATAGATTTGTCCCTTGATATATGCTGGGGATTGGTTCCAGGACCCCCAAGTGTTCAAGAATCTGTGCATACACAAGTCAAGCAGCCAGCCCCAAAGAACCCAAGTATAGGTAAAGTTGGCCCTCCATATAGGTGGGTTGCCATCCTTCAAATACTGGATTTTTCACCCGTGTTTGGTTGAAAAAACCCCATATATAAGTGGACTCTTGCAGTTCAGGCCTGTGTTGTTCAAGGGCCAACTGTGTATAAAATGGCAGAGCTGCATGGAAGAATGTTCCTGTCCAAAAGCCCATCTGTACAGACCTTGCCCCGAGAGACCCAGGCTTACACAGCATCAGGGCAGAAAGGCCTCAGCACTCATCTTACCCTGTGTAAGCTTTCAGGGATGGTCCAGGACCTGAATTTGTGTTCTCTACTTCCCTTCATACTCTGGCTGAAGGCCCATTATGATGCTCTCTCACTTTTTTTTTTTTTAAAGCAGGATTTATTGAGCCGACAGAAAAGCTCCCACGGTGGGAGGGGACCCCAAGGGGTTGCTCCTCTCCCTTTCTCAAGTTTTTAAAGCTGTGCTATGGGATCTGTCAGGTAACATGCATCCAATCG
>CAUYQG010294749.1:0-33409 GCA_963574415.1 Tarsius wallacei | reverse complement strand
TGAGTTGGAGTCTCACTCTGTCGCCCAGACTGGAGTGCAGTGGCCGCTCCCGGCCACCGCAGCCTCGACCTGCTGGGCTCCGGCGATCCTTCCGCCTCAGCCTTCTGAGTAGCTGGAGCTACAGGTGCGCGCTACCACGCCCGGCTAATTTTTTGATTTATTGTAGAGATGAGGTCTCGCTTGCCCAGGTGGATCTCGAACCCACGGGCTCAGGCAGTCCACTCACCTCAGCCTCCCAAAGGCGCGGGATTACAGGCTGAGCCACCGAGCCTGGCTGTAGTACTGTATTTTGTGTTCTCATAACCTAATTGAAAAGATGGAGTTAAAGATGGAGTTAACTGTGTTCCAGAAGCTGAGAGGGTAATTGTCATTTTCTTTTATTTCATTTCTTTTTTTTTTTTTTTTGGTTCAGGGTCTCACTCTTGTCCAAACTGGAGTATAGTGCACAATTAAGGCTCATGGCAGCCTTGACCTTCTGGGCTCAGGCAATCCTTCTACCTCAGACTCTTGAGTAGCTGGGACTATAGGTGCATGCCACCATGCCCAGCTAACTTTTGTTTTTTTTTGTAGAGACGAGATCTCATTATGTTGCTCAGGCTGGTCTTGATCTTCTGGGCTCAAGCAGTCCTCTTGCCTTGGCCTCCCAAAGTGCTGAGATTGTAGGTGTGAGGCACTGCACTCGACTGTCATTTCTTCTTTTCAAAAAATATGAGGCGTAAAGATCTTAAGAATTAACCATTGCTGTACTTTTGACACTAGAAAAGTAGCAGTATAACATTTTTCTGTTTAAACATACTACCGGGAACAAATACATTTGGAATTAGTTACTTTTTACTTATTTCTATGGTTAAGTTATGTTTAAAAAGCATGAGTGAAGAAAACCCAAGGAAGCTGGAAAGTTCTAAATATGCTGGCTTTAGTTGCCAGATGTGAAAAACATTTCATCCTGTCTTCTCTCTGAGAAAAATGAAATGTTCAAGATTTTCTAGTCCATACTTACTTTATCTTATTGACTTCTACAGAAAGCCTTCCTTGCTAATAATTTTAAAAATAAAGAGAACTAAGTTTAATTTCTTAAGTAATTTTTTGAAGTGAGAGAAAACCTATTAATGTTTACATGTTTTATGAACTAAGGCTTAGGCATTACACTGTCAGTAAATGTTTTGATTTCATGTTGATTTTTTGTAATTTTTAAGCTCTGACATTTAAGTTTGGCTTATTGGGAGTATTTCATTGCAGGATGACGATGACTACTCATCATCTACAAGTTTGCTTGGTCAGAAGAAGCCAGGATATCATGCCCCTGTGGCGCTGCTTAATGATATACCACAGTCAACAGAGCAGGTAACTTTTTAAAAAAAAATCATATTCAGCTAAAGAAAAGTTGAATGTCTGTGTTTCCACTGAAAATTTCAAGAGTCGGTTCTTAGAATGTTTTGAGGAGAGTTGATTTAGGAGGATTAGAGATAATAATTTACTTTGTAAAGGTAATCATTTCATGAAGCATTGAACTATAGAAATGGGGACATGTGTATTGCCTCATCTCCATGTGCCTTAATTCTCAATACTAACACTCATGAAATGATGCAGAATATTTCTTTTATTAGCAGGCATGTGTTAAACATTTGTGTGTGTTTTATAATGTTCTGATTTTTGTTTATAACATTGTTTGGTTGGCTATTTAAGGTGGGTTTTGATGAGACATCCCTCTTTTCAGTATGATCCATTTGCTGAGCACCGACCTCCAAAGATTGCAGACCGAGAAGATGAGTACAAAAAGCATAGGCGGACCATGATCATTTCCCCAGAGCGTCTTGATCCTTTTGCAGATGGTAATTCTTTCCCGCCTTTCTATAAGTTTCAGAAATTTATTTGTATTGGGTTGTCTTTAGCCCTTTGATTTTTTTTGGCATGCTTATGAATTTGCTTTTCTTTTGTAAAATCCCCCTTATTATAGATTTGTATAGATTTGGTTGAAGTCACAGATGCCATATTCTTCATCTTTATAATGCAAGTTTTCTTTCCAGGTAGAAGGACAAGAAAATAATGAGCCAATGCCATAGAAACGCAAAGGGTTAAAGGTTTTTCTTTTACTTTTGTTTTGGGTACGCTTTCTATACTTTGAACAAATGTGTTTTTCTGTCAAAATACTTTCAAATTATTGAAAGTTGTCATTCCAAATTCTAGCTTTTTAGGATTGTTACCTTTGAGAAACTGTTTCTCACACTAGAGCACCCCCCCATATTGCTCTAAATATAGCTTAGTAAATGCGCCTACTTTGCTCTAAGCATACTTAAAGTTAAAACAAAAGTATGTATACAAAGGCTTTGATATTTTTAATAGTTGGAGTCTGTTTTGCTAATTTTAGTGTGCAAGTCAGCACAAGGGGCATAGTGAGCCTGATGGAAGCTTTCCTCAGGTGAGTGAGTTTCACCATCAAAATTAGGTGCCTGTTTCTTAAAATTAGATTCGGCTGCAGGTTTACATACTAGACTTTTCAGCCTGCATGAATTAGTAGGGATATTCTTTTTTTACTTGCATAATTGTAATTGATTTAAACATGTATGTCAGAATTCACAGGCCCATACTAACTGTCCTTAATTTCTTTCCTACAGCAGTACTGCTATATGCCAGTCCTGTCTGCATTCTTAAGGGTGCAGTTCAACACATCCTCTCTAGATTATGGTGAAAAAGTATCCCAAAGGAAGTCTTATCAGAGCTAGTGTCAGAAAGAATGACACTACCAATTGGGCATGATCTTCAGCATAGGAAATGTCTTAGAATTTTATTATTTTTTCCTAAATTGTGATGCTATACTACTAGTATAGCTAATTATCACATTTCTAAAGTCTAGTGTGCCTCTAAATTTTATATATACTATTTGGGCTTCTTTAAGATATTTTGAAGTTTGAAAAGCAAATACTGAAGCTGTAGCCAAGAGACTAACACATCTCTTAGTACACCACTTTTCTTCTGTATGCATCATAATAACTGGTAGAAGTAATATATTTCAAGTAATACGTTTTCAGTTGTACTTTCTAAGAAATACAAATATGTTTTCTGGGTCACAGAACTTAAAAGCATGAAGCCCTTTTTAGTAACTTGACATCAGAATAAGATTATAGGTATATTATGAAAAATCAGATTTTCTAAACTACAACTGTTTTAGAACACTGTATGAAGAACTTAGTAGTCATAGTTATTTGTAGTCAGGATTTTTAACAACTTGCAACAGGTAATGTTTTGAATATAAATATCTTTCCAAAGTGTTACTAATGGTAAAGAGATAATTTTCTAGGCTTCTATTCTGCTGCTTGAAGTCAGAACTGCTGATGGAGACAAAGGCACGAAAGTGTACGTATTCCGGATTAGCAACCCAGGAACCCATCACTTCTGAAGACTAAACTGTGCTGTCATTTTGTTTTTATATGCATTAAAATATTTGTTTTAAACTGCTGTAGATATGTTTGTGTTCAAACAGGTTAAATTGATGAGCAAACTCAATAAACAGTAAGATGTATAATTGTTAAAGTTTTCCATCAAAAATAAATTAAATGATTATGGAATAACATAATATTAGAGCAGGGCAGATAAATCAGTTTAACCCAATTATCCTTTATTTATTGTACTCTTGTCCTGTTGCTGTTCTTTTCTGCAGGAGGGAAGACCCCCGATCCTAAAATGAATGCCAGGACTTACATGGATGTAATGCGAGAACAGCATTTGACGAAAGAAGAAGTATGTGAATCTCTATTATTTTTTTGAGTCTCTTACTTTAGTGGTTGTGAAAGAATATAAAGAAAGTTGAGATTGAGAGACTGTTACATTTCTTTTTTGCTGTTTGCTGTACAAATATTTTAATGGTACAAATAAAAATTAAAGTAAGAAAGAACCCTACTCTCAAAGCATACCAGTTATCAAAATAAAACTTTATTTCTATTTCCTTTTCTAGTCTCAAGCCTCTTGGCCATGTATGTACGTGTATATGTTAACAGTGGATGTGTCTGTGGGGAGCTTAATGGTGTATGTCTGAACCCATTTGTGTTAGGGAAAAGTTAGATCGTTTAATTATGCTTTGAGATTCCATTCAGTTTTGGTATGGATGGAGTATTTAGAATAATTCCATTTGGCCTGCAGAGATTATACCATTTTGTTTTAATAGCCTTCACACCTTTATCATTAGAATATAATAGATTCGTTTGTTGTGTGTATTAAATGGGGTGATAGAGAATAACAAGGTGAGTTAAATATACATTTGTTATCATTAAATTATACATAATACTTACATAGTTGTAAACATAAGACATAATTATATTCATTTTCCTTTCTACCATGTTTCCATCTTGTTAACTAGTCTTAATTACTGTTTATCTGAATTTTAAAGAAAACCATATTTTTCAGTGGAAGCATGTGGTTCTTCACTATTGACTGAAGATTTTACTTTGCTTACTGTGTATAAGTAGGATGTGTTATGTTATGAATTCTGTACTTGTCTTTTGTTAAGAAAGATATTTTATAAAACTGGAATTACAGAAAAGAGAGAAAAAGGAATGTACTACCAGTATCCTAGGAAGAAAGAGTAAATAAAGTCTAAAATAGGATGTTTAATAGAAGTGACTGTGCAAAGGAGATAAACATACATTGGAAGCTTCTTAAAAGTGAACACTGCATTTTCAATATTTTTCAGCGAGAAATTAGGCAACAGCTAGCAGAAAAAGCTAAAGCTGGAGAACTAAAAGTTGTCAATGGAGCCGCAGCATCCCAGCCTCCGTCAAAACGAAAACGGCGCTGGGATCAAACAGCTGATCAGACTCCTGGGGCCACTCCCAAAAAGCTGTCAAGTTGGGATCAGGCAGAGGTAATTGTTTTTAGTTTTCATTATTACTGTTTAAAAATTTTTGTTTTGTGACTTGTCTTAGTCTGCTTGGGTTGCCATAACAAGATACAGCAGACCAAGTGGCTTATAGCAGACATTTATTTTCTTGCAGTTCTGGAGGCTCAGAGTCCAAGATCAAGTAACCAGCAGGGCTGCTGTCTGGTGACAGCTCCTTTGTTGGTTGCAGATGTTGCTTTCTTGCTGTGTCCTCACATGGCCTTGACTCTGTGCCAGTGAGATCTGTTGTCTCTTCTCTTCCTTTTAGGACACCAAGTCTAGCAGATTATGCCCTACATATATGACCTAATTTGACCTTAATTACTTCCCTAAGGCGCAATCTCCTAATACACATTAGGGGTTTAGACTTCAACATATGAATTTTGGGAAATGCAGTTCAGTCATGGAGTAAGGCATGTGTCAAAAGGAACATGATAGTAAATATATTAAATATAGGCCGGGCATAGTGGCTCATGCCTATAATTCTAACACTCTGTGAGGCCGAGGAGGGAGGATTACTTGAGCCTAGGAATTCAGAAATGAGCCTGGGCAACATAGCAAGACCTAGACTACACAAAAAACAAAAATAACAAAAATTAGCCAGTTGTTGTGACATGTGCCTGTAGTCCCAGCTACCGGGGAGGGTGAGCCCAGGAGGTCCAGGCTTCAGTGAGCCATGATTGTGCCACTGTACTCCAACTTAGGCAACAGTGAGGCCCCAACTCAAAAAAAGAAAAAAATATATCAAATATATAATATATATAGTATAATGGCATATTAAGTATGACATTACATGTAGACATGTAGGCAGTTTACATTATGGAGGTTGAGTACAATACAGTGGTCTTCCGCATTTTCTAGATGGATAACTTAATTCTCTGAAAACAGCACTCCCCTAGAGGACTTTCTTTGTCTTAAAAGCTTTTCTGTTATGAAAAATATTACATAAAACTTATCATTTTAATCACTTTTTGGTTTTTTAGGGGGAGGTCTAGGTCTCTGTTACCCAGGCTGGAGTGAGGTGGCATGATCATGGCTCATCACAGCCTTGAACTCTGAAGTGATTCTCCTGTCTCAGCTTCCCGAGTACCTGAGACTGCAGGCATGCACTACTACGCCTGGCTAATTCTTTTTTTTTATTTGTTAGAGACTGGGTATCTCTATGTTTCCCGGGCTAATCACAAATTCCTGGGCTCAAGCAGTCTTCCTGCCTCAGCTTCCCAAAGTGCTGGGACTACAGGCATGAGCTACCACACCTGCCCCTCTACTTATTTCTGTGTAGGTGTCTGAAATAAAATTTATTTTCCTTTGTTAAGACTCCTGGGCATACCCCTTCCTTAAGATGGGATGAGACACCAGGTCGTGCAAAGGGAAGCGAGACTCCTGGAGCAACCCCAGGTTCAAAAATATGGGATCCTACACCTAGCCACACACCAGCGGGAGCTGCTACTCCTGGACGAGGCGATACACCAGGCCATGCAACACCAGGCCATGGGGGCGCAACTTCCAGTGCTCGTAAAAACAGATGGGATGAGACCCCCAAGACAGAGAGAGGTACTTATTGTGGATTGTGGTTGTGTGGGTGAAATGTTGACTTGATAAGTGGTATGTTTACGTTTTGGTCCTGGATGCACATGTGTAAATAACCAACTGCTTTGGGAACAGATAAAGAACTGAGTAGATGATATGCCTAATTCTTCTCCTTTTTTGAAGAGGTTTAAAATTTTTTTACGGTTTAAGAAGTATCTTAGGAGGAAGTTGTAGGTCCATATCCTTTTTACTGTGGTAAAATAATACCTTACATCAAATTTACTATTTTAACATTTTTAAGTGTACAGTTACATGGAGTTAAGTACATTTTCAGTTGTTGAGCAACTAATATTCATTTCTAGGATTTCACCACTGTTCATTTCTAGGATTTTTTTTCTTTCATGCCAAACAGAATCTCTGTACCCATTAAATAGTAACTTCTCATTTTCCCCTCCTCCAGTCCCTGGTAACCTTTTTTCTACCTTCTGTTTTGTGAGTTTACCCAGACCTCTGGCTTTTTTGTAGATGATCTAAAGCTATATTTCATTAATTGTTTATGAGTATAGCTGTGCCAAATTAAGGTTTAGTAGTATATCTGCTGTATTAAAATTTTATAAAGAATTTTTAATGATTTTTAACATGTAAGGGATGAAAGAAGCAGTACAGAATTACTTGCAAAGTAACCTCAACTGCATAGAGAATTGAAGGAAGTGGCTTGAGATATACTTCGTGACTGTCTCTGTATAGTGATGTTGTGGATGATTAAATAAATTATTTTGATCTGTTTTCTTGTTTCTCTGTCTTTTTACTATATGTTTTTGAGCGGGTCTCCATTTTAGGAACGTGCTACTTCAGAATTGATCTTTTTGAATATGTTAGCGGTTTGAGAATAAATTTTCTTTTTAGAGAGCAGACAGTATATTTAAAAGGATAAAAATTGTGGTATTAATCTGTACTAATTGTGTATTAATCTTCTCTTTAAAGATACTCCTGGACATGGAAGTGGATGGGCTGAGACTCCTCGAACAGATCGAGGTGGAGATTCAATTGGTGAAACACCAACTCCTGGAGCCAGCAAAAGAAAGTCACGTTGGGATGAAACACCAGCCAGTCAGATGGGTGGAAGCACTCCTGTTCTGACCCCTGGAAAAACACCAATTGGCACGCCAGCCATGAACATGGCCACCCCTACTCCAGGTAGAAACTCTCTCATTGGAAACAATTGTCTTTTCCTCCTGGAAGTATTTTCATTTTTTCTGTGTGGTGTTCTGTGTGCTATCAGTGTCAACTTTTAGCAAGAATAAGGGGATATAAAAATAAGTCTTGGTTTTGTTTATAATAGAAAAGCAGTTAAATATTAACACTGATCTTAACTGTCTTATACCCTAAGGACCTTTGCGCTATAGATTGCTAAAAAAAAATTTTTTTTGGTTAGGTCACATAATGAGTATGACTCCTGAACAGCTTCAGGCTTGGCGATGGGAAAGAGAAATTGATGAGAGAAACCGCCCACTTTCTGATGAAGAACTAGATGCTATGTTCCCAGAAGGATACAAGGTAGTACAGTGAATATGAGTGAGATGGTGTTTAGAATATGAACTTCATTTTAAATACTCAGTAATAAAATTGTTTTAGTTTGCTTTCCTTTGCGTCTGGTTTTTTTTTTTTTTTTTTTTGGTGAGTTGGAGTTTCACTCCATCACCCAGGCTGTAGTGCAGTGGCATGCTCATGGCCACCCCAGTGTTGACCTGCTGGGCTCAGGCAATCCTTCCACCTCAGTCTTCCGAGTAGTTGGAAATATAGGCATGTACTACCACATCCATCTAATTTTTTGATTTATTGTAGAAATGAGGTCTTGCCCAGTTGCCTAGGCTGTTCTCGAATCCATGGGCTCAGGCAATCCCCTAACCTTGGCCTTGCAAAGTGCTGGGATTGCAGGCTTGAGCCACTGCGCCCGGCCTGCCTTTCCATTCCTTTAGGTATTTACTAGTATATTTCAATTTCAAAAAGTAATAGAGATGAAGAGAAGTGAATTATCAGTTTCTGAAGGCAAAAAATCTCAAGGACTTCTAGGATCATACTTAGAGAACTGCTGCTGCTTCAGTTTATTAGCAGTTCCATATTAGGTCATAGCTATTTTACTTGGTGCCTCAATAAGATTTTTTGTATTTATGGATTGTCAGTGGACACAAAGAATATTCTCTTTACCACAACAGCTTTCTTTTCTTTTCTTTTTTTTGAGCCAGGGTCTTACTCTGTTACCAAAACTGGAGTGCAGTGAGTGGCACAATCATAGCTCACTGTAGCCTCAACCTCCTGGGCTTAGCCTCTTCCCAGTAGCTGGGACTGCAGGTGTGCGCCACCATGCTTGGCTAGGTTTTTTTTTTCTTTCTAGAGATGGGGTCTTGCTATGTTTCTTGGGCTGGTCTTAAACTACTGCGCTCAAGCAGTCCTCCCACATTGGCCTCGTAAAGTGCTGGGATTACACGTGTGACCCGCTGTGCCTGGCCTTAAGTTTTTTTTTGAACTGTAAGATTTTCTAGATGTCTGACACTTAGAGAATATTTGCTTGTCTAAGGATAGTCTGTGGTCATACAGTTACTGTCAAAACCAGCTTGGAACCTAAGTATAAGTAATCTGCTTGCCCTTTCAGAACCTTTTCTGTTAATGACTATTGCTTTTTTATAGATGGCATGTATTCCCCCCCCATTATGTTTGAAGTAGAGTATTTGTTTCAAGTATGCTTGAATTTTTGCTTTAAAGCTCTTTGTAACCTTTATATAATGCTGTGGGTATAGACAGAACCCACTATTGGCCAAATGCGGTGACTCATATCTGTAATCCCAGCACTTTGGGAGGACGAAGTGGGAGAATTGCTTGAGCCCAGGAGTTTGAGACCAGCCTGGGCAACACAGCAAGACCCTGTCTCTACAAAACAGAAAAAATTAGCCAGGCATGGTGGCACATGCCTGTAGTCCTAGCTACAAGGGAAGCTGAGGCAGGAGGATTGCCTGAGCCGAGGAGGTCAAGGCTGCAGTGAGCCATATCGAGTCACTGCACTGCAGTTTGAGGAACAAAGTGAGACCGCTAACTCAGAAAACTAAAAACCACCTACTATTGATGGCTTGAGTGTCTTTGTCACTTGTAGTCACTGATTTCCCTAGTATAGGTCAGGGGAAAATGCCTCTTTAGTGATTCTACTAATAACTAGTAAGTGAATATAAAAATAGGCCTTTACAAGGTACTTAATGTAGAGTGATGGCATTGGACCTAGCATTTATTTTAGTCCTTTCACCTATAGAGTTAATACCACTTTATTCAAAATGGTGGAAATTAGTTTAGTAGTTCATGCTAGTGCATACATTAATTAGCAACAAAAAATAATTGAATCTTTTTAGACTCATTGGACAAGATTGGAAAAGATAGGCTTATTGACCTGCCCAGAAAGTTGTATTTAAAAAAAGAAAAAAGTCTGCTGCCAGCTTTAAATTTTTTTCAGCCTACACTAAAATTTTTTTTTGAAATTTCAATAGTAGCTTTAGGGGGTATGAAGAGATTCTGGTTACATGGATGCATTGTGCATTTTTTGAAATAAATTATTGATTTTCCAAAAGGCTTAATCAGGTTGTGTGTATTTTATAGGGATTTAGTAAGTATTTGGTATTAGTTTTTATGTATTTAACTTTTTTTTTTTTTTAAGTCAGTCTCACTCTGACCCAGGCTAGAGTGTAGTGGCACGCTTATAGCCATCACTTGCTGGGCTCAGGCAGTCCTGTTTCAGCCTTCCAAGTAGTTGGAACTCTAGGCATATACCACCACGCCAGGCTAATTTTTTTTCTTTTTTTTTTTTTTGTAGAGATGAGATCTCACTATGTTGACCAGGTTGGTCTTGAACCCCTGGGCTCAGGCAATCCTCTTGCTGCTGCCTCACAAAGTGCTGGGATTATAAGTGTGAGCCACCGTGCCTGGCTTAACTCATTTTGTAGTTTTAGACTTAGGTTTGTTTTTATAGTGCAGGCGTTCATGCAATGTTTTCTTTTCTTTTTCTTTTTATTTATTAATTTTTTAGTTGGAGTCTCACTCCATCACCCAGGCTAGAGTGCAGTGGCATGCTCACAGCCACCCCAGCTTCGACCTGCTGGGCTCTGGCGATCTTTCCGTCTCAGCCTTCCAAGTAGCTGGAACTACAAGCGCGTGCTACCACACCCGACTAATTTTTTATTTTTAATTGTAGAGACAAGGTCTTACCAAGTTTCCCAGGCTGGTCTCGAACCCGCGGGCTCAGGCAATCCACTCACCTTGGCCTCCCAAAGTGCTGGGATTACAGGCTGAGCCACTGTGTTTCATTTCAATACCAAGATAAACCCATACATTATTTACATGTACTCATGAAAGCTTATTTCCATTTATATAAATATATTATAATGTTATTTGCTCTACTAGCACTTTATTTAGAATTGCTGATCCAGATTTTATAATTTTCAGTTTTTAAATTATTTGACAAGTTGACTCATCAGCATGTTAATATAGGTGAGGATTTGAAGGTGACCGGAATTTCAACATCTTTTTATAAGCCTGCCTCACCTATTTCCTCATTTCTCCACTTAATTGGCAGATGAGAGACATATAAACTTTTTTTTTTTTTAGTCAGAGTCTCACTCTCACTCTATCACCTAAGCTGGAGGGCAGTGGCACGCTCATGGCCACCACTGCCTCAACCTGCTGGGCTCAGGCGGTTCTTCTGCCTCAGCCTTCCAAATAGCTGGAACCATGGGTGTCACCACCACACCCAGCTAATTTTTTTTTTTTTTTTTTTTTTTTTGAGTAGGAGTCTTAACTCTGTTGCTCAGGCTGGAGTGCAGTGGCATGCTCACAGCCACTGCGGCCTCAACCTGCTGGGCTTAGGTGATCCTTCCGCCTTGGCCTTCCAAGTAGCTGGAACTACAGGCAGGCACCACCATGCCCAGGGTTTTTTTTTGATTTATTGTAGAGATGAGGTCTTGCCAAGTTGTCTAGGCTGGTCTTGAACCCCTGAGCTTAAGCAATCTTATTGTCTCTGCTTCCCAAAGTGCTGAGATGACAGGTGTGAGCCACCATGCCCAGCTATATTTTAAACTTTTAATTAAGATAGAAAAGTGGGATGGGTGTTGATTTTTGTCTCTAAGCACATTAAAAGCTTCTTAGCAAATGAATGGTAAAATATTTTAAATGCAAGTATTATTTATGATGCTGTTCTTAAATTAAATCCAGAAGATTCTAAATTATCTTTTGTCCAACTCCTTTAGGTCCTTCCCCCTCCAGCTGGTTATGTTCCCATTCGAACTCCAGCTCGCAAACTGACAGCTACTCCAACACCCCTAGGTGGTATGACTGGTTTCCACATGCAGACCGAAGACAGAACTATGAAAAGTGTTAATGACCAACCATCTGGAAACCTTCCATTTTTAAAACCTGATGATATTCAGTACTTTGATAAACTATTGGTAAGTGATACTGTCAGAAACATTATTGCATTTTGTTTGGGAGTTATCAATCATAACATTTCAACCTGCCTTTAAATCTTTATTTTTACCGTAGGTTGATGTTGATGAGTCAACTCTTAGTCCTGAAGAGCAGAAAGAGAGAAAAATAATGAAGTTGCTTTTAAAGATTAAGAATGGAACACCACCAATGAGAAAGGTAAGTTGTTAAATCATCATGTTCACTATATTTTTACCTTTAGGAATTCATAATGACTATTCATCTTTATTAAGGTCATATAGCATGAGGGAAAGAAATATATGTAGTGTGAAGGATTTCGCTTTTTAATCAAAGACCTGTACGAATAAGGATGTTGAAAAATGAGGTTATTTTTGTCTTTAAGGCCTTTAAAGTATGCTTAAAAATTGAAGATAATTAGTGAATTATGTAAGGAATTGTGATTACACCATACATGGCTTGAAGATGGAAGATACTTCAGGGTAGCTAAGGCATTTTATATACCTGTGTGGTTCCATTATCCTACTAAATTACCCTTTTGAATTAATGGAAGGCACTGCATTTCTGTCATAGGAGTTCAGATTTCAGAGTAATTTTGACCAAAGTGAACTCATGCCATTTATGTAAAATAACTGTAAAAATGTAGGCTAAAATATTAAGTTATAGAGTAATTTGCTCATTCACAATGCCTGGTTTATAAAGAAAACACTTTTTCCTCTTCTTTTTTCCTCAGGCTGCTTTGCGTCAGATTACTGATAAAGCTCGTGAATTTGGAGCTGGTCCTTTGTTTAATCAGATTCTTCCTCTACTGATGTCTCCTACTCTTGAGGATCAAGAGCGTCACTTACTTGTGAAAGTTATTGATAGAATACTGTACAAACTTGATGACTTGGTTCGGCCGTATGTCCACAAGGTTTGTTATCCTTAAATAGTGTTTCTAATGGCTTAATATTTTGACTTTTCAATATATAAGGAAATCATAGATTTAAAAAGAAACTGCTTAAGTCTGTGTATTTGTGAAATTTAAAAATTCTGAAAAAGTAGTAACTGATGCTATACATTCATGGTAGAAAGGGAAGTATACAACTTTTTAAGACACTCAGACTGAGACTTAAACAATGTTAAATTCACATATCCTAGACCTTTTTCTTTGCAGAAGCATACATCACACATCTTTACCATGTTGGGTTCATATTGGTCATATTTTTCATTTGCTTCTATTGACATCAGATTAGGATGAGAACAAATACTCTGTGCCATGCCTTTTAGTGCTAAGAACTATCTTTTTGCTGATGGTAATTATGGCGCAAAATGTTTATAGATGTGTAAGTTATTTTTCTAAAGGATTGAATATTAATTTGCTGATATCTCTCATTTTCACATATCTGGGTTTTGAAATTGTATAATTAAAATTCTTAAACAGATTGTCCCTTGATTAACAAAATCCTGATAATATAAATCTCCTGTATGTGTTTAGTTCTATTACTTGAGTGTTGCATCAGTAATTGATGTGAAAGTGTAGCTTCTTTTTTTTCTCTTTTTCAGATCCTCGTGGTCATTGAGCCACTGTTGATTGATGAAGATTACTATGCTAGAGTGGAAGGCCGAGAGATTATTTCTAATTTGGCTAAGGTATTTATATTAAACTGTTGAGAAGAATGCTTATAGCTGTTAATGGAATTATTTGATTATAGGGAGAAATGGTTGAGGATTAATGTTACTAACTCATGACTGTCCTTTTTTTCTTTTGAGGCTGCTGGTCTGGCTACTATGATCTCTACCATGAGACCTGACATAGATAACATGGATGAATATGTCCGTAACACAACAGCTAGAGCTTTTGCTGTTGTAGCCTCTGCCCTTGGCATTCCTTCTTTGCTGCCCTTCTTAAAAGCTGTGTGCAAAAGCAAGAAGTCCTGGCAAGCGAGGCATACTGGTATTAAGATTGTGCAACAGATAGCTATTCTTATGGGCTGTGCAATTTTACCACATCTCAGAAGTTTAGTTGAAATCATTGAACATGGTAAGTTGTAATGTAACTTTGTCTTTTTTCCTTTGTTTCCTTTCTTTTTTTTTTTTTTTTCCTTTAAAGAGGCAGAGGATCACTATGTTGCCTAGGCTGTACTTGAACTCCTGGGCTCAAGCGATTCTCCCACCTTAGCCTTGGACTACACATAAGCACCACTGTACGTGGCCTACCTACGTTTAATAGGACAGCTGTTCTGGGGTTTGGGCTTCTGATTTGCGGACATAAGTAGAAGGACGCAACTACATAAACACTATGTATTTTATGATGGGGTTCATAATATCTGCTAACAGGCTGTGGTTTGCATTAGCTTTTGCCTAATGTCTTATGTGAACAGATTCTGCAGTTTGGCTAATGGTTAGGTATATTGCTAGAATCTGGATGGTACTGTGGAAATGAGGTAATGTTGGTGCATGGCTAATATCTGTGTTTCCTTTTGTAGGTCTCGTGGATGAACAGCAGAAAGTTCGGACCATCAGTGCTTTGGCCATTGCTGCCTTGGCTGAGGCAGCCACTCCTTATGGTATCGAATCCTTTGATTCTGTGTTAAAACCTCTGTGGAAGGGTATCCGCCAGCACAGAGGAAAGGTATCCGTTAGATTTATTTTTTTTAATTTGTACTCATTAAAATTAAGGTGATGTCAATCTAAATTACTGAAGTACATATGTTTTTTATTTTAAAATAGGGTTTGGCTGCTTTTCTAAAGGCTATTGGGTATCTTATTCCTCTCATGGATGCAGAGTATGCCAACTACTATACCAGAGAAGTGATGTTAATTCTTATTCGAGAATTCCAATCTCCTGATGAGGAAATGAAGAAAATTGTGCTGAAGGTAAATGTTCCACATTTGCTAATTTTTTTTTTTTTTGAGTTGGAATCTTACTGCCTCCCAGACTGGAATGCAGTGGCACGCTCCCGGCTACCATAGCCTCGACCTACTGGGCAACGGCGATCCTTCCACCTCAGTCTTCCAAGTAGCTGAAACTACAGGCATGCCCAGCTAAATTTTGATTTGTTGTAGAGATGCGGGCTCAGGCAATCCACTTGCCTCAGCCTCCCAAAGTGCTGGGATTACAGGCTTGAACCACCACACATGGCCTAATTTTTTTTTTTTTAGTTGGATTCTCACTTTGTTGCCCAGGCTGGCATGCAGTGGCATACTCATGGCCACCCCAGTGTCGACCTGTTGGGCTCAGGCGATCTTTCCACCTCAGCCTTCCAAGTAGTTGGAACTATAGGTGCATGCTACCATGCCCAGCTAATTTTTGATTTATTGTAGAGACAAGGTCTCGCCAAGTTGCCCAGGTGGGTCTCAAACCCACCGGCTCAGGCAATCCACTTGCCTCGGCCTCCCGAAGTGCTGGGATTATAGGCGTGAGCCACTATGCCCTGCTTTCTTTTTTTCAATTGAGTTGCTAGGCAAAAATCCCAGTAGTTCGTGCCTGGATGAAAATAAATTTAAAGCATTTTTTCTAAAATGGCTGTTGTTTGTTACATTAGGACTGTGCTTGATTGATGAATTTAAGTCAAATGGTCAGCAATAAGTATTCATTTCAGGTCATTTGATTTATTACTATTTTTTTAACCTTTTAGGTGGTAAAGCAGTGCTGTGGGACAGATGGTGTAGAGGCAAACTACATTAAAACAGAGATTCTTCCTCCTTTTTTTAAACACTTCTGGCAGCACAGAATGGCTTTGGATAGAAGAAATTACCGACAGGTAAGCTTTTATTGTGAAATAACATTTTCAGAAATTTTTTTGACTAATTTTTAGTCAGCTTGAATGCATGTTGCATATTATATATTAAATTTTGCCTTGATTATCTCAATTCGTATGTGCTTGGTTGTGAAAAGTGTATTTTAGTCAGCTAGTAAACTTCCATTTTGGTTTTGCATTCAAGGATATATGCCCAACTATGAATTAATGTTTTTATCTAGCAAATTCAGTGCTCTATCTGGCTAGGTAAAATATGGATACAGTTTTACCTTCAGTCACCTTAACATTTTGGTCACTTTTCTCTTAATGTTTAATAAATAGGAGTTGGCCGGGCTCGGTGGCTCAACCTGTAATCCCAGCGCTTTGGGAGGCTGAGGCGAGTGGATTGCCTGAGTTCGCAGGTTTGAGACCAGCCTGGACAACTTGGCGAGATCTCACATGCCTGTAGTTCCAGCTACTTGGAAGGCTGAGGCGGAAGGATCGACAGAACCCAAGCAGGTCGACGCTGGGGTGGCCATAAGTGTGCCACTGCTCTCCAGCCTGGGCGACATAGTGAAGCTCTAACTCAAAATAGATAAGATAGATAGATAGATAGATAGATAGATAGATAGGAGTTAAACATTCTCAGCATGTTTACTAGCTAAGTGAGTAGTATATTTGGTTTTCATGATGTTGCTGTATTTCCTTGGGAAAGCAATAAACTAAGGGTGTTTTCCTCTTTTTAGTTAGTTGATACTACTGTGGAGTTGGCAAACAAAGTAGGTGCAGCAGAAATTATTTCTAGGATTGTGGATGATCTGAAAGATGAAGCTGAACAGTACAGAAAAATGGTGATGGAGACAATTGAGAAAATTATGGGCAACTTGGGAGCAGCAGATATTGACCATAAACTTGAAGAACAACTGATTGATGGTATTCTTTATGCTTTCCAAGAACAGACTACAGAGGTAATGAGAACTAATTATTATGGCAAATTGCCATTGACTTTCATATCTGTAGAAAAGCGTACTACTTTTTAAGCAAATTTTTCTAAAAAATAGAGTTTGAAGTAAAATGCTCATATTCTCACTCAGTTAAATTGGTTACTAGGAAATATTCTACCTCAGATTTTTAGATTTTCTTAAAAAACCCAATGTTTGGGTGATTGGAAAAGTTTGCATATTAATATATTTTAAATGTTTAGTCACATGATGGTAGTTTTTATTTAACCTAGCTTTTCTTTTTCAGGATTCAGTAATGTTGAACGGCTTTGGCACAGTGGTTAATGCTCTCGGCAAACGAGTCAAACCATACTTGCCTCAGATATGTGGCACAGTTTTGTGGCGTTTAAATAACAAATCAGCAAAAGTTAGGCAACAGGCAGCTGACTTGATTTCTCGAACTGCTGTTGTCATGAAGACATGTCAAGAGGTAAACTGTTGTACCACATTTTTATTCTTCACTAAATAGTTTAATATAAACAGTAACATTTTAACATAATTTTTTTTTTATTATAGGAAAAGTTGATGGGGCACTTGGGTGTTGTGTTGTATGAGTATTTGGGTGAGGAGTACCCTGAAGTACTGGGCAGCATTCTTGGAGCACTGAAGGCCATTGTAAATGTAATAGGTATGGAATTTGGTGGTCACATAAGACTGATTTTTTTGTTGTTGTTGAACTTTCTTTGGCTTTTTGGAAGTAAAATACAGAATCATATTTAGAAGTTGGGAGATTTTTGTTCCCTTTTTGTTTTTAACATTTCAAGATTTTAGTTAAGTCAAGTGATAACCACAAAGTCCTGTTTCCCAAAACTCATTTATTTTTACTTTAAAAGAGAAAAAAGGGCAACTTTAGGACCTACGAGAGAGTTGCGAGTAGTTACAAGCTCTCTGAGGTCATGAAATAGAGGACCCTAGTAGAAATAGTGTATTAGCAGAAATATATTCTCTGTGTTCTGCAGAGGGGGAAAAGGCAACCCTGAAGTTCTAAAACAAACTATTTGTATATCTACTCAATTTTGAATTAGTAAGTGATTGTGACAGGTTTTTTTGCTTGCTATTAATTCAGGGGATATAACCAGAGAGAAAGTGAATTAAGTATCTTGTCTTTATTTATACACCCAAGTCTTTTAAAATTGTCCTTTCAGTCTTACGAAAGAACAAAGTATTACAAATGATCTTGGCTGTGGAGAGCAAAGCTTTTATTCTTTTAGGGCAGTATGATGAAACAAACGAATGGTTCTTATATTTAATCCTTCCTTGTAATTGAATGTAACTGTTGCCAAAATGAACTCCTCCGGGATTTTAGAGGGTCTGAAATAACATAACAGGATGTCCAAATAGCTGATGGTGGTAGTCACTGTTTTTCTCATTTTAGTTAGGGGTTTTTTAATGTAGCATAGATCTTTGAACGGTTTGAATATTTACATGTAACCTCCAGTTTGGTCCAGTCCTCTCTATTGTGGAAGATAGCTGCTTGCCAAGTATCAGTTGGCCACTTGTAGGGGTCTGGTTTGCAGGGAGTTGTAAACCATATTTTCTGTTAGAGAAACGTGGGAAAAACAATGGAGAGAGAATCAGAGCTAGCAGTTATAGTTAGAGCAAGAGCCCCTGCCAGCTGCCTCCTTTTTTCTCTCTTCGTAGGTGTAAATACCATCCAAGTATACCCTGCATTGCAGGGAGACTGGAGATCTGTTTGTTTTGCAGTTAAAGGGTAAGGGGGCCCTTTCTGGAAAAGTCTGCTTTAATTTACATGTTAACCTCTGGCTTACATTGTTATGTGTGGCCGGAACATAAGCTGTCCCCATACTTAAATGTTAGTGCACACATACATTTCAGAACCAAAGAAACTTTTTTGTTATAGAATATTCATCACTCTTAAATCACTTCACTGTTTTTTTTTTCATTTGTATGCATAATCAGGAGTTGTTAATAAAAAGTTAGAAACAGTTCTGAGTCTGGGCAGAATTTGGGGCTTTCTCTTTCCATAGGCAGCTGTAAGTTTATATTTCTGCATAGATACCTGTATGACATTGCTAAGTAAAAGGAAAATGAAGAAAGTTTGCATTGCTGAGTAAAAGGAAAATGAACAGAGGTTGCATGCTGACAACTTGTTGACTTCTGTTAAATAGGTATGCATAAGATGACCCCACCAATTAAAGATCTGCTGCCTAGACTCACTCCCATCTTAAAGAACAGGCATGAAAAAGTACAAGAGAACTGTATTGATCTTGTTGGACGTATTGCTGACAGGTAAGCAGGTTACCTAAACATTTTTGTAAGCAGAATCAGTTCAACCATTTTGAATTCAGTTGGCAAAACTTGCTGAACGTTGCTAATGTGAGTGTATATAGTCAGACTTTCCAGTGTCGGTATTTTCAGATTTCAGCTGGATGGTAATGGAGGGTGGGATAGAGTTGAAGACTGAACCAGCCTTTCTGAAGAGTAATAATAACTTTTTTAATGCTTCAAATGAGTTAGTGATTTGCAGGTTTACCTTTAAAACTTTGCTAATGTTACAAAATTTTTTTTTTAAATAGAGGAGCTGAATATGTATCTGCAAGAGAATGGATGAGGATTTGCTTCGAACTTTTAGAGCTCTTAAAAGCCCACAAAAAAGCTATTCGTAGAGCCACAGTCAACACATTTGGTTATATTGCAAAGGCCATTGGGTGAGTGTTATTTATACTTCAGTCTTAAAAAATTATTTTATAATGAGCCTGTTGTAGTGCTGAGAAATACTTCTATGTAGAAATTTTTTTTGCAGCGTGGTTTGAGTAAAGCAGTTGAGAAAGCACTCATCTAACCACTGACCTTCCAATTTTGGGGTTGTTTTAATTTTTTTTTTTAAGATTAGAAATATAGTTTATTTAGAAAGTAAATTAGAGAGACAATGAGACAGAGAGAGAGAGAGAGAGAGAGAGAGAGAGAGAGAAAAGATTCACCCCTCCAAGGTAGGAGAGGGTGCCAGAGCTTAGGAAACATGGCAGCCACAACTCAGAGAGCACATGGCCACACCAGAGTCTAGGAAAGTAATGACCTGTTTTCTTTAATTTTTAATTGAATTAAAATAGACAAGAGGTTTAAAGATTTCCTTTAGTTACATTCTGGTTATTTTCATGGAAGGTCTTTTTAAGGGCCTTGCTTAAAACTATTAAGGTAAGCCGGGCTCGGTGGCTCAGCCTGTAATCCTGCGCCTTTGGGAGGCTGAGGTGAGTGGATTGCTTGAGCCCGCGGGTTCGAGACCCGCCTGGGCAAGCGAGACCTCATCTCTACAATAAATCAAAAAATCAGCCGGGCATGGTAGCGCGCGCCTGTAGTTCCAGCTACTTGGAAGGCTGAGGCCGAAGGATCGCCAGAGCCCAGCAGGACGAGGCTGCGGTGGCCGGGAGCGGCCACTGCACTCCAGTCTGGGCGACAGAGTGAGACTCCAACTCAAAAAAAAAAAACTATTAAGGTAAGCTCTTTATCTCACAACATCATTCAAGTCTCATTAATGCTTTTAGTTTTTAAAATGCCATTTTAACATTACTCCACGGAGTTAAACTGAATTATAGCTACTTTATGAAATAATCTATGATTATTTGCATCCACTCTCTCAGAACCGAGCTAAATGCTTCTGTGTAAAAAAACAGCCACTGTAGAAGATGAGGAACACGTGACTTATTAAGAAAATATTCTCAAGGAACATAATATATGAAAGTCTGATTAATTAGGTAGAATTAATCAGACTACACCCTTTCCCCAACACATTCTCATTCTCTTTTTTGGTAGCGATAATGTTTATGTCAGTGGTGATGGAGTCAAGAAATTCACAACGAATAGCAGTTGTGCAGCTCTTTTAGTCCGTGTCTTTCTAAGCTTATGTCAAGAATAAGCTTGAAGGGACAAGTATTTCTAGCTTTTGGGAACTTGGGAAGGGATGTGGGAGATAAAGGGCAAATAAATGCAGCGAAAATATGTGGTGTGGGAGGGAAGATAAGAAAAGGAAAATAGGTTTATATATTTCAGCATGGAAAGACCAGTTTGGCTACTCCTGCAACCACTTCTGTCTAGCTTTAGTTCCTGTTTAAACAACTCAAAAGAATTACTCAGTTTTGACATTTAATTAAATTTCTTTATATTTCCAAAATTTAACTGAAGACTGAAAATTACATTTGAAAATGAATTCAAATTAACTTTTTAAAAAACTGCCCTTAAAATTTGTTGAAGTTTTAAATAGAAACAACAGGCTGGGCATGGTGGTTCACGCCTGTAATCCCAGCACTTTGGAATGTGGAGGTGAGAGGATTGCCTGAGCCTAGGTGTTTGAGACCAGCCTGGGCAACTTGGCAAGACCTCGTCTCTACAATAAACCAGTAAAACTTAAATGGGTGTGGTGGTGTGCTCCTGTAGTTCCTCAGCTACTTGGAAGGCTGAGGTGGAAAGATCACCTGAACCCAGCAGGTTGAGGCTGTGATGGTTGTGACCATGCCACTGTACTCTTCTAGCCTGGGCCAGAGTGAGACTCTGACTCTTAACAAACAGAAAAACAATGTCAGTGACTTTCAAGTATTGCATTTTATCATAAAATTACTGAGTTTCCTATAATTATTAAACTCTATTCTTTTGCATTTTTTTCCCTCCAACAATTTTTGCCCTGAAATGTAACTGTTTGCTGATGTGTTTGTTTTCCTCCAGCCCTCATGATGTGCTGGCTACACTTTTAAACAACCTCAAAGTTCAGGAGAGGCAGAACAGAGTCTGCACTACTGTAGCAATAGCTATTGTTGCAGAAACATGCTCGCCCTTCACAGTGCTGCCTGCCTTAATGAATGAATACAGAGTTCCCGAGCTGAATGTTCAGAATGGAGTGTTGAAGTCACTCTCCTTCTTGTTTGAATATATTGGTGAGATGGGGAAAGACTACATTTATGCAGTAACACCGCTACTTGAAGATGCTTTAATGGATAGGTAAGTGGCTTGACCTGGATACAAGGCAATAATTGTAACTCTTATTTTGGAACTTACTGAAATTCTTATTAGGTGGCCTATTTGTTATGAGGTAAAGAAGAAATACTAGCCTGGATTCTGATGACACTGTAATTAGAGCTTGTTACCTAAAATAATGTGTAGGCTGTAGTGGTTCCCAAATGTTTTCTAAGTTTCCCTACCCATTTTAAATCACCTTTCATATCTGTTAGACTAAAAACATTTTGAAAAGCACTGATTGATCAACACTTAATTTTAAAAATGAGTCAACTGCCGGGCTCGGTGGCTCAGCTTGTAATCCCATGCCTTGGGAGGCTGAGGTGAGTGGATTGCCTGAGCCCGCGGGTTCGAGACCTGCCTGGGCAACTTGGCGAGACCTCATCTCTGCAATAAATCAAAAACTAGCCGGGCGTGGTAGCGCGCGCCTGTAGTTCCAGCTACTTGGAAGGCTGAGGCGGAAGGATCGCCGGAGCCCAGCAGATCGAGGCTGCGGTGGCTGGGAGCGGCCACTGCACTCCAGTCTGAGTGACAGAGTGAGACTCCAACTCAAAAAAAAAAAAAAAATGAGTCAACTATAACTAGAGGAAATGATGAACATGAGCTAGTTGATATGGCCAAGAGACTTGATCTCTTTAGCTTCTTATTGCACAGGTTCTCCTCAGTCCTTGAACTACTAACATGACCTGCCGGAACTACTCTTCCATGGCAGGCCCCAATGGTCAGAAGGTGACCATCAGTGCAGGAGTGCCCAAGTTATTTGATAGATTCCCAGTGCTCTTTGCCATTTAGGTTGACATAGAACCTTCAATGCAAAAGGAACTGAAGAAAGTGTGAAAGAAAATACAAGGTCCAAATAGTAAGGGAAGCAATGGTGTCACTGGCTCTTTAATTTTCGAGAGAGAGAAGTTACTCAAACCCAGGAACTTTTTCACACAGATCAAAGTTGGTCATTAATGACCTGCTAAAAGGGAGACTTAACCGGCCTCAACAAGTCACCAGAAGGTATATATGTAAGACATGGAGGCAAAATAAGACTTGTGCTCTGTAAAAGCCTGCTGCTATACTTGTGCGCCAGTCTGCTGAGGCAGTCGTTTCACTGGAAATGGCTAGTGAAGAGAAACAGTACTGTAGTTGGGAAATGCATTAGCAAGGACTACTGCCTCTCTCTCATCCTGAATAAGTTAGACATTATGACAGTAAATGTGGAAAATAAAGGCCTTTTTCTCTTGTGTGTTTGAGATGTTCTTACTGTCTTTGGGACAAAGTGTGGGGAACTCATATTTATCCCCATCACAAATCCTAGTGTGTTAGCTGAGGCTTATACTTGGTTGAATAATTGTGGAATGAACAACTCATTGATTTGTCATAAACATAAATTTAGTTACCATGGGAGATGATAGCTATTTTTGTAAGTTTGGAAAAATTACTGATCTTCCTCTCCCCAAATTGAGTTCTTGGATGAAACTTAAAATTTACATGAGAAAGGATTTACTTTTTTGGTTTAGTTGCCTATTACTATTACATACCAGTATCTGAGTTACAATTAAAGATTTTTTGTTTATTATATATGTGAGCCATGTGTCTCTTCTTTAGTAACATATTAAAACTAAGATTGCACTGAGCTCTCTTGCTCATGTTCCTTTTTAAAGTTAATTAGGCCAGGCTTGGTGGCTTAACCTGTAATCCCAGCACTTTGGGAGGCCGAGGTGAGTGGATTGCCTGAGCCCATGGGTTGAAGACCAGTCCAGGCATCTTGGCAAGACAAGACCTCTTCTCTACAGTAAATCAAAAATTAGCCAGGCATGGTAGCGCACACCTATAGTTCCGGCTACTTGGAAGGCTGAGGTGGAAGGATGACTGGAGCCCAAGCAGGTCGACGCTGTGGTGACTGAGTGTGCCACTGCACTCCAGCTTGGGTGACGGAGTGAGTCTGCGACTCAAAAGAAAAAAAAGTTAATTAGAAAACATGGCTTAATTTTTGAGCTATAGTGATGTTTGAGTTCTTAAAGTACAAGTCCTCATGTGGAATCATATTCTAAGGAATATATTAGATACATGAGGTTTTAGGATGGCTTCATACCTATCTTTAATGCACTGAATTAGTAATTTAGTTTCTAATGGGCAGGTGAATATTTCCTGTAAAATGAAGACTACTAAGAAGATTTTTTTCCTTGCAGGGACCTTGTACACAGACAGACGGCTAGTGCGGTGGTACAACACATGTCACTTGGGGTTTATGGATTTGGTTGTGAAGATTCGCTGAATCACTTGTTGAACTATGTGTGGCCTAACGTGTTTGAGACATCTCCCCATGTAATCCAGGCTGTTATGGGAGCCCTAGAGGGCCTGAGAGTTGCTATTGGACCGTGTAGAATGTTGCAGTATTGCTTGCAGGTAGGTTAAAGATTTTTAAGATTACTCAGAAAAGTTATTTAGTTTCGTGTGTTGAATTAAGCCATGTTCCTGGTTAACAGTAGAGCATTGTTGTGCTGGGGGCGGGGGGCGGGGTGGGGTTGTATGGTGAGGGTGTTAGATTTTGTCTGTCTGTTGCAATCTGGGGTAATTGCTAGGCTTCTCCCCACTCTCCCAGGGAAATGTTGCCAATCATACCTTTATGGTTGGTTTGTTATTGTGTTAAGGTTATATGTGATTTTGCAGATTGAAACAGTGTAACTGTTTCCTTATTCTATTCTAGGGTCTTTTTCACCCAGCCCGGAAAGTCAGAGATGTATATTGGAAAATTTACAACTCCATCTACATTGGTTCCCAGGACGCTCTCATAGCACATTACCCAAGGATCTACAACGATGATAAGAACACCTATATTCGTTATGAACTTGACTATATCTTATAATTTTATTGTTTGTTTTGTGTTTAATGCACAGCTTCACACCTTAAACTTGCTTTGATTTGGTGATGTAAACTTTTAAGCATTGCAGATCAGCATAGGACTGGTCATAGAGGAAGAGCTAGAAATCCAGTAGCATGATTTTTAAATAACCTGTCTTTGTTTTTGATGTTAAACAGTAAACGCCAGTAGTGACCAAGAACACAGTGAACACACGCAATACTGGAGGGATTTCATTTTTAATTCATCTTTATGAAGATTTAGAATTCATTCCTTGTGTTTAAAGGGAATGTTTAATTGAGAAATAAACATTTGTGTACAAAATGCTAATTTGTGCGTGTTTTTTGAACATGACTTGTAAAATGCGGAACTTTGATAAAGTATTGGTTTGTGTAGAAAAAGTGGCTTTAATTTCTGTCACCTGGTTTATAGAAAGTAGTTTGCAGAATACAAACTATGAAGTGATGCCATCTTTGTCAAAATTCCATTGTTCTGTTAACAATGACAGTGAGAAGAGTAACCTTGGTGGGGGGAGTCTTCCCCTCACTAGCACAACCATTCTGTCACCTTTTTTGCTGAACTGTCTTGGGTCATATTATCTTGTGCTTACATAGCGCCTTTCATCTCTTGATTTCTCAAAATGCTTTACAAACGTTTGGAGGAAGCAGTTGAAGTCATGGCCAGCTCCTGCTAGCTCTGCTGGGTTAGAGAGGAGGAGATTCACTTCCAAGCTGCTTTCTGCCTGCTGGGAGTGAGGCTGCTGAGCAGTGCTGGTGGAACAATGCCATCTTGGGCTTTTCCCATGTCATAAGCCACTGCCCAGCAGTGTGTTCAGTAAAGTGCCTCTTGAGCGCCCACTGAATGTGGCCATTGGGCTTAGATGCGGGGGACACAAAGGTGCATGTGACCTGCCCTTATCCTGAATTGCAGTCTAATGAGAAGGGGGCATGCATCACGCAGATGCCTTATGTACTGTGGAACAGATAATAAACTAAGTTAGACCAAGTGCCCAGCATAAACGGAATGAGATGCGTTTAATTCTGTAGGAACCAAGCATTAAGCAGCACGATGTTATTTTTTGGCAGATGTTTTAAATATATTTTCAGCTTTTCCTAATTTTATTTTTTGGCCCCAGTGTCTTACTTTTGTCCCTCTGACTCCCTGTACTGTTTTTACTATTTTGTTGTGTCTCCCTGTGTCAGTGCTTCTGTGAATTCTAGAGGAACAGCAGTACTTCAAGCAGCAGCAGAGCTGATGGCTGCTACTGTGAGTCAAGACACGTGTGCCATGCTGGTCACACTGAGGGTCCCTGCTTGGAAGCTTAGAAACAGCTTGCAGTTGGCTTGTAACAGATTGATACTGACCATGAACTGAGGTTCCAAGCAGAATGTAGTTCTGTTCCTTTTGTGACATAAGTTTCTGAAAACATTTAGTCCTTGTATAGTAGAAGTAAACTCCAATTCCAACCTGTCTTTGCATTCTAGAAGTTTTTTGGCAGTGCCTACCCTGCACCTTTCAGTCTTGCTGGCCTTTGTAGGTGTTGCCAAATGGCCATCAGTAATCACCAATGAGAGTTGATGTTAAACAGTTCTTGGGAAGATTTAGTTACATTTTCTGCTCAGGTACTTACATGGCTTCAGTGTGCTTGATCCTGGCTACACATGGAGTATACGCTTTGCAGTGGCAGGATGGAGCAGAGGAGACTACCATTCCTTCAGGGGCTCTTTACTGAGGCAGGCAGTTTTGAGGACAGGGGGGAAGTACTGAAGGCTATAACTGAAAATTTGGGACCAAATGGAGGCTCACAGATGCTTGGATTGTCTTGTGTTTATTGACTAAGGAAAGCATTTTGTGATACACTTACGTGAAAGACGCTATGTGAAGTTGTAACTATCTTCTGAAAGACCTTTCACATTTTATTTTGGTGTTTCTATAAACCAAACTTAAGCAGAAGAAATGTTCTTAAGGGGACAGAGGGTGGGATTTCTGTGGGCTTTTGGGTTTTTCTGTGGGCTGTTGCCCTCTAATGGAATTGATCTCTTGGCTGTTTGATTTTTTTTTTTCATATTGTATTTTTAAAATTTGTTGTACGGTGCCCTGTGAGCATCGAATACCACCAGATGAATAAACTGATGATCTCTCAAGTCTTAGTAGACCACTTTTTAATTCTAGTGACTCTATATTGTTGTCACACATACAACACTGTTGTGGTTGTGCCATTTTAATAACATTGAGCTCTTTGCGTTGTTTCCAAATAAGGAAACTTACTGATGAAAAACCAGAGACCTTTTTCTTTATTAGGTAAGAAACCAAAACAGACAATTGCAGCTGTGTAGTGTTAGTTGTTTGGCACTTTGCTTTCCAGTGACTCTTAAATCTTGTGAGGTTAAAAGAAGCAGAAACCACAGCTGCCTCAGGGCTTCTCAGCCTCAGCAGTTACTGACATTTGGGGCTAGACAAGTCATTGTTGGGGGCTGGCTTGTTGAGCTGAATCGCAGACCTCTGCCCTCATGCCCCTAGAGGGCAAAATCTCCCTGGGTTGAGAACACTGTGCTAGCCTCAGATCATTGTTTAAGTAGGACTCATACTTCCAGTAAAATCAAAGCACTGAGTTTGGGGCAGCAGGTGCCTAGGAAGTAACGAGGAATACTATTCGCAAAAGCTCCCCAGAAGTCCTGGGGAAAACAAGCTGTGAAAGTGTGTTGGATATTGGCTGCTTACTGGTCCCCAGAGTGTCTTTGGCATGCACAATTGGAGCCAGGGGTATAGCACTGCGGGTGACCTCGTGCGCCACTCAAATCCCGACCATCAGTCTCTCATTCTCTCCTTTGAGCTGGGTTATGTGGTATGGCTGGAGAAAGGCAGGTAGGCATGGAGACCTTTCTCTCTCTTTAAGAAATGAGGATAGGGACGTGTGCTGTGGAAGCACTTTGGAAGGCCGAGGTGGGAGGATTGCTTGGGCCCAGGTATGTGAGACCAGCCTAGGCAACATGGTGAGACTTTGTCTCTACAAAAAATTCTTAAAAATTAGCTGGGCGTGGTGGCACATGCCTGTAGTCCCAGCTACTCATGAGCCTGAGGTAGGGCAGGATCACCTGAGTCCAGAAGGCCGAGGCTGTGGTGAGCTATGACTCTGCCACTGCACTCCAGCCTGGGTGACAATGAGACCCTGGTTCAAAAAAAAAAAAAGTGGATAGGAAGGCACAGAATTTAAGGCAACTTGTTAGAGAATGAGGTTTGCAAAGCAGTCAAGATTTACAGGCAGGAGGGAGGACACACAAGAACAGGGAGTGTTATTTAGTGATGTCTCTAGCGTTCCTGCTAGAAAAATGAAGTTTTAAGGGGTATTCTTTATTTTGTGGATTCTAAAAAGATATTTATTTATTTTGAGTTTGAGTCTCAGTCTGTCGCTCAGACTGGAATGCAGTGGCAGCTCCCGGCCACTGCAGCCTCAACCTGCTGGGCTCTGGCGATCCTTCCGCCTCAGCCCTCCAAGTAGCTGGAACTACAGGTGCGCGCTACCACGCCCGGCCACGCCTGACTGATTTTTTGATTTATTGTAGAGATGAGGTCTTGCCAAGTTGCCCAAGCGGGTCTCGAACCCGCGGGCTCAGGCAATCCACTCACCTCAGCCTCCCAAGGTGTGGGATTACAGGCTGAGCCACCAAGCCCGGCTCTAAAAAGATACTTATAAAAGGACGTGCTTGGGTATTATGTTGGACAAATACTGTTTTCAGTAGCCCAATGAATATTAAATTACTTTGGAAGGAAACTTCATAAGTTAGCTGAGAAGTTTGGGGGATTGAATCCAAAGTGTTATCCTAGAATATCTTTGTTTTGGAAAATTGCAAATAGGATATGTTATTAGTTGTTTCTATACCTGACTCCCTCCAAACTTAAAAAAATTGCAAATATTGAGGAAAGTTGAAAGAATTAGTACAGCGAGCGCTTGCATATCTTCCATCTAAATTCAGCAATTAAAATTCTGCTATATTTTGCTCTTTTTGTGTTTATGGGTCAGTTTTTAGTCAGCATTACTAGCGTGAAACCTGGGACTGGATAGAATAGTCACACAGTGCAGATCGAGTGAGTTTCTGCTGGGATGGAGGGTGGAGGTCAGGCCCAGGGAAGGGATTTTCTTGAACAGGAAGAGCACCATCTTTCCCTGAGTCTGAAGGAAGGAGACATGGTGGGATGGAGGCATGAAGAGCTCATCTATGGCGTGTTAGGGTATCCAGATAGTTTTCTTAGTGCCTGAGAAACAAGTCGACCTAAGTGAAGAAAATCAGATTTTTGCAGACAGTTCAAACACAAAACACACCTTGGTAAAGCTTAGCATGCGCTGGTGTCTGCAATAGTGTGTCATCGGTAAGCAGATGCTCTGTGTAGCTTTGATCACAGAAGCATTTGGGAAGAAAAGCACTTGGGACTGACTGATGGGGAAGAGCTGTTCCCATGACACCCGTCCAAGTCATTGTCACTCGTGTGTGGTCTGGACCAGCACTGGTCATGGGAAGACTTGTGGAAACACTCATGCTCCAGCCCAGCTCTGTGGAATGAGAAGGTTCCGGTGATTCGTAGATACGTACAGGTTTGAGAAGCCTGGGTTTAGACACTGCTGTGTTCCCCAGTCAGGGCACAGTCATGGAAGGGACGGTGGCAGTTGGGTGTAGAGCAATTGGGTCTGCAGACACAGCAACAGAGGTGGTCGGGGCACCTCTACGAAGTGCTTTGCTGAAACCTAGGTGATGCCAAATGGGGACAAGTAGGCCTTCTTGGTGCATAAAATCTACTTTTTCCAGGAAAACAGGCCGGGCGACGTAGCTAATAGGTCTTGTCCTGCCACTTACTTGCTGGGGAACCTTGGTTGGCAGAGAGCCGTTCACTCTTGATGTTGGTGTGAGTTGCCCTGGGCGGGGGCAGCCTGGTGGTGACCCCGCTCTGCCCTCTGCACCACGAGGGGAGAGCAGGGGGGTCAGCACAAGGCTTAGCAGTTGGTTCTGCAGTTCGTCCTGGACAGGCCATTCATGGGCTGTGTGACCCAGGCAAGTCATCTGGCCTTTCTATGCCTGTTTCCTGATCTGTAGAATGGTGACAGTCTAAGAGCTGCCTCGATAAGTGGCGTTTCTTTTTTCTTTTTTTGAATTGGAGTCACTCTGTTGCCCAGCCTGGAGGGCAGTGGCATGCTCACGGCCACCACAGTCTCAACCTGCTGGGCTCAGGCAATACTTCTGCCTCAGCCTTCCAAGTAGCTGGGACTACAGGCATGTGCTACTATGCCCAGCTAATTTTTTTTTTTATTGTAGAGATGAGAGCTCGCCAAGTTGCCCAGGCTGGTCTCAAACCCACGGACTCAGGTAATCCTCTCACCTCAGCCTCCCAAAGTACTGGGATTACAGGTGTGAGCCACCGCACCCAGCCAAGTGGCGTTTCTTACAGAGATAAACGGAGGTCATGCACGTGAGGCAAATGCCCAAGTTCAGGCTTGGACAGGTGACAGCTGTGAGCAGCACTGAATAATCATGAGGGTGGAGACTGCTTGTAATTGCTGATATTGGAGGGCTGGTGATTGGCAGGGGGTTTGAGGAGAGGGCACTTTGGAGACAACTTTTGAGGAAGTAAGAGAAGGAACTCAACAGATGGGAAGCCTGTAGGGATAGGGGTGGTTGGTTGGATGGATCTGCAGGTATAGCAAAGAGAGGACTAGGGTATGGGTGGGTGCAGGTGAGAACTTGGAGGCGCCGATTTGCTCTCCAAATCTTCAAGTCATTTGGAGTTGGTTGCTGCCTAATGGTTCGAAGAACCTGGAGCACACGCCTCAAATTTTAAGTCGCTAGGAATAGTGACAGGATTGTGCCCCAAGTGCTTAGCAAATGAGATGTGTTGTCCGATATGTGTCCATTTTCTTTGTTTTGTTTTTTTGAGTTGGGGTCTCACTGTTGTCCAGGCTGGAGTGCAGTACAGTCTTGACCTCCTGTGCTCAGGTGATCCTTCCACCTCAGTCTTCCAAGTAGCTGGGACTACAGGCATGTGTCACCATGCCTGGCTAATTTTTTTATTTACTATAGAGATGAGGTCTTGCCAAGTTGGCCAGACTGGTCTCGAACCCCTGAGCTCAGGCAGTCCTCTCACCTCCGCCTCCCAAAGTGCTGGGATTACAGGCGTGAGCCATTGTGCCCAGCTCTGGCTAAATTTTTGATTTATTGTAGAGATGAGGTCTTACCATGTTGCCCAGGCTGGTCTCAAACTCCTGGGCTCAGGCAATCTTCTTGCTTCTGCCTCCCAAAGTGCTGGGATTACAGGTGTGAGCCACCACGCCTGGCCCATTTCCATTTTCTTTTCTCCTTTTTTTTTCTTTTGGAGTTGGAGTCTCACTCTTTTGCCCAGGCTGGAGTGCAGTGGCATGCTCACAGCTACCACAGACTCAACTTGTGGGGTTCAGGCAGTCCTCCTGCCTCGGCTTTCCAAGTAGCTGGAACTACAGGCGCGCGCTACCACGCCTGGCTAATTTTTGATTGATTGTAGAGATGAGGTCTCGCCAAGTTGCCCAGGCGGGTCTCGAACTCCTGGGCTCAGGCCATCCTCTCACCTCCACCTCCCAAAGCGCGGGATCATAGATGTGAACCACCACTCCTAGCTGTTTCCATTTTCTAATCGGCATTTTTACATTTTCATTGGTTGAGTACTCATGAACAAATGATCTACTCGGCTTTTGAGTTTATGAAATCACAAGGGAGTTTGAGAAATGTGTTTTCAGGATATAAGCAGCATATCCATAACTTAAGTCATGAAGATTTCATCCATTTACTTGGCAAATATTTACACGTGCCAGCAATCTCCACAGCACTTGCTAGCTGCTGTATGTATGAGGGGAACCCCCAAAAACCCAGAATTCATTTACTTTAAAAAATGTGTATTTATTCTTACATGTTTCAACTTTAGTCTTCAAAGTACTCTGATGATATGCACCTATCGAGACACTTTTTCCACTGCTTAAAACAGTTTTGAGCTCGTCAATCTTGATGCCTTTTACTGTCTGCCATTTTTTGTTTCACCTTTTCCACATTGGCAAAATGTTTCCCTTTGAGGACTTTCTTCATTGGAGAAACAAAAAAAGTTACTTGGGGCAAGATCAGGAGAATAGGGAGGGTGGGGCACAGGGGTCATGCCATTTTTGGTCAAAAACTGACGAACATTCAGCGTGGTGGGGGTAGATGCACTTGTAAATCACCCATTATGAAATGGGCAAAAGCATTGAAAGAATCTTCAGAAAAAATTCACTGAAGCTGAACTCAGCCTTTCACATCAACACTAGCTGATGCACACTGATGCCGATAGGTTCCTAGAACACTTACCTAGAGAGGGTATCCTGTACTCCAAAGGCCTGTCCTCCAAAATTAGTTGTTTTTCTGGGGTGCTCCCTCGTGTAGTTGAAAAGGGCCTTCCCTGAAAGATGGCAGAGAAAACATCCAAGAAACAGCCATAGAGAGAAGACCAGGAACAAAGCAGCCTGACAAGCTTGGGGGTTTGGAGGGGTGGGGGCTGGGGGTGGGGCGGGAAGTTCAGAAGACGAGCATCCTTCCTCTGGAGACAGTGTGATGAGGGAGGGAGAACAAAGGCCACCGGGCAACCCCCTTGGGTCCCCTCCACTGTGGGAGCTTTTCTGTCCTCTCAATAAATCCTGCTTTCAAAAAAAAAAAAAAAGGCCGCTTCCAGGGAGAAGTTAGGATCGCACCCTGATGCTGAGAGGGGGCAGAGAGCCTTGGCAAGGTGGTGGAGATGTCTGGGGCTAAGTCTGGGAAAGCGCGGGCAGGTGGACAGCCAGGGAGGAGGAGCCAGGGAAGCCCAGACTTGGCTCCACGGAGCCGGAGCCAGAGCCTGGATCTGCCCCATCTGCTCACATCCAAACCCAGCACCAAGAGCAGGGCTGTCCTCATCAGGCACCAGGCGTGTATGTATTGAACTCATGAGTGGGTGCAAGGCACGTGGATTCAGCTTATGGAATGCCTCTAAGTCCAGTCTCTAACCTGGATTTTATAGGGCATCGGAAACCACTGACTGTTCACCATTCATTTTTGGATAAATGAATAAATTTTCATTGATGGTTTTAAAGAAGGGAGATGGTGTGAATTGAACCATGCTTACTGCAAGATTCCTGGCTCATTTCCTTGATCCAGACCACAGATTTATATAAAGAGTTTATCTACCAAGTGTTCTCGGAGCTGAGTTAGAGAAGACATATACTGACTAAGTCATGGCCCCACCCAACCTCTTCTTTCCACCCCTCCACTGTGGCACTGCGGCCTGCTGGCCACTGTCTCAAAGCCAGCCAGTCACTGCCAGTCACCGCCAATCCCTGCCAATCCCTGCCAACCACAGCCAGTTTCTGCCTACCACTCTCCATTCGTGCCTATCACTCCCAATCACTGTCAGTCACTTTCAATAACTGCCAATCACTCTAAATCAATGCCAGTCCCTGCCAATCACTCCCAATCCCTGCCAAAAACTGCCAATCACTTCCTTTTTTTCTTTTTTTTTTTTGAGTTGGAGTCTCACTCTGTCACCCAGACTGGAGTGCAGTGGCCGCTCCCGGCCACCGCAGCCTCGAACTGCTGGGCTCCGGCGATCCTTCCGCCTCAGCCTTCCAAGGAGCTGGAACTACAGGCACGCGCTACCACGCCCGGCTGGTTTTTGATTTATTGTAGAGATGAGGTCTCATCAAGTTGCCCAGGCGGGTCTCGAACCCGCGGGCTCAGGCAATCCACTCACCTCAGCCTCCCAAAGCGTGGGATTAAAGGCTGAGCCACTGAGCCCGGCTACACTTTCAATCACTGTTAATCCTTACCTATCACTCCCAATCCCTGCCAATCCCTCCCAGTCCCTGCCAATCACTCTGAATCATTGCCAATCCCTGCCAGTCACTCCAAATCTCTCCAAATCCCTGCCAATCATTGCCAGATACCAGAGCCAATTGCAGAAGGAGATTATC
>CAUYQG010294738.1:0-10917 GCA_963574415.1 Tarsius wallacei | reverse complement strand
TGCAGCAACCTGGATGAACTTAGAGTCTATAATACTGAGTGATCTATCACAGAGACAAAGAACTGAGTACCACATGTTCTCACCCATAAGTGGACCTTGAACAATTATCATAATACTGTAAGAAAGGGATTGGCAGTAGTGAGAAATGGCCAGGGTGGGGGAGGGGGCGGGTGTGAGGATGGCAATTGTAGGAAACTGCCAGGGGAGGAGGGTGACACACCTCATCAACAAGGATACCTGCATAATGAACATTTGTATACCTAAATCTGAATTGTACCCCACATCTTTAAAATAAAAAATTTAAAATAAAAAAAGAAGGATGCACTTTGATGTGATGAGCTTCCTTGGGTGGTACAGGTTAGTGAAAAGTACCCAACTTATACTTTTATATCCCAGGTGTAAAACTGGACTCTGGTAAACTATTCCTGTCATTACTTTCCCTTTCTTGTTGTCAATGGGACATTCCCTTTGGTTCAACTGACGAAGATCACATCAACCCAAGAGAAAATAATGCCTGGGTTTAGATGTTTCTTAGAACTACTGGAAATATTCCATTTTCTATCAAATCCTATCCATCCTTGTATTTCTTTTTAAATAGTTGTGTTCCCTTGCCAGATAAGACCTTTTGCCTGAGATTTTCTGCACGATATCAGTTAACACAAGTAATGCATTTGTTATTTCCATGTGCTTACCTTTGCCATTCTCGGAGTTGGCATTGCTGTGGAGTGAGGTAAAGCAGCAGGAAGAGAGAGACAGAAAGGAAAAGCCCAGGGCTCTCCTGCGGGGATGTACACAGCTTGACCTCAGAGCATCGTTTGCAAGGAACACCATAGACACATTACCTGCTAGTTATCAGAAAGACAGATCTCTGGAGACGCCAGAGATGAGGGCTCCATATGGTCTTTGGGGTGGGGGGAGGATTGGTCTTCTTCATGACATCCAGGCAGACTACTGTACTTCATGAGGTTAGATATGTCCTCTGAATCAGCACCTGGCTAAATACTGACTTTGCCAAATGATACCTGGCCAGTCAAAATGGCACAACATGGTTCTGTGGGGATTTCCTGGCCACCACCTGTAGTTTTCCACGGGGTTTTTACAATAGCCTCCCAGATGTGTTGTTGCTCTGTTTTATTCTCCTTTCTGAATAAGCCATTTCCTTCCTTAAAGTCCTCAATGGCTCCCAATTGCTTGCAGGGTAAGAGCCAACTTCTTACTGTTGCATAAAAGATACCCCCTAACTTTTCAGCTAAGGTGACAGAGAATGCTTTCCAAGGATTTATTTTCTAATTGTATTTTTTCTCTAATGATCTATCTACTCATTAACTTCACCAATCTTAGGATGTTTTATATGTTACAGACAGTAACCCTCTGACACATGTGATGTTTGCATTTTACATTTTGATAAATCTTTTCAAACCATCCTGGGTAGCTTTTATTTTTTTCAAAATGCTTGATCATTCTTCTGTTAGCCATGCCAAGAGTGAAGTAGCAACACTGAGCTCCCCCTTTATGAAATCCAGAAAATCTCAAATTTCTACAATTTTGCTAGTATTACTAGAGTTTGTCTCATTTTGTCATTTTATATTATTTTATTTTGTTCTATGTCTTCTCTTTAAGTAAACTGTATGATTCTGTACTGCTTCTGTGACTGTATTTTTAACACAGTTAATTCTGATTTGGCTCTACTTTAAATGGTTCCCATTCTTTCTGCCAATTCATTCGTATCATGGCTTTCCTAATTTGATCTCTAGATGCTGGAATATTACTCAGTTAGCTGGTAAACATTTTCTGGTACATTTCCATAAGTAGTAAAATTCCTGAATTCTTACACAGCTGATATTTTATGGCTATTTTAATATCTATATGACCTGTTAGGTGAAAATGGAACTCATATCACACTCAAATTCCTTGAAAACTCTGAAGATATTACTCCATTTAGAATAGACCCCTCTAGAATAGATGGAGGAAGACAGATCTCACAACTAGTGTTGTAGAGGTGAGGTCTGAGGCCCCAGCATTCCAGTCTTGGGCAGGTCAGCTACCTTGTCCGCCATTGTGTTTGAATTAGTTTCCACCAGGTGTGCTGTATGACACCCGTCAATGCTCAGTGACTTCCAATGATACATAGTTATTTCTTCCCCATACTATGTGTTGGCAGTCAGGCCCTGCTCTGGGTTACAGGTTGGGTGATGGCTGCTTCCCCCGTCCTTCCACGCTGAAGCCCAGGCTGAGGGAGCGGGACTTATCTGAAGAAGGTCTTCTCCTTTGAGGAGGCACAGGAGCGGTGAGGCCAATGGCAACTCAGGATGGCTCTCCGGGCTTCTGACTGGTGAGGTCTAGATCAGGTCTATTTAATGTTATTGGCTAAATCCAAAGTAACTGGAGCAGGAAGGACACTGTGCTTAAGGAAGAGGGCAGAATAACCACAGAATTTACAGAATTCTTTCTTCAGTACTGATATTCAAAAAGTTCACTGACAAATGTCTCAGACACAGTGACTCACATCCAGTATTTTTGGAGGCCAAGGCGGAAGGATAGTTTGAGCACAGGAGGTTGAGACCAGTATGGACAACACAGTGAGACCTCATCGGAAAGAAAGAAAGAAAGAAGGAAGGAAGGAAGGAAAGAAGGAAAGAAAGAAAGAAAGGAAAAATATAACTTTAAAAAATTAAATAATTAGCTGGGCATGTAGTCCCAACTACTTGGGAGGCTGAGGCAGAAGGTAGTTTGAGCACAGGAGGTTGAGCCCAGTATGGACAACACAGTGAGACCTGAGCCCAGAAGGTAGAGGCTGTGGTGAACTGTGATCGTGGCACTGCATTCCAGCATGGGTGACACAGTGAGACCCCAAATGAAAAAAATAAAAAATAAAGAAGTGTCCAGTTTCTGGTATATATTTATATTTTTACTTTATATCTGGTTAGCCCTTCCAGTTTAAGAGTCAAGTACTTATTGGGAAGGAAAGTTTCCTTGCAGCATGTCTGCCTATTGCTATTGCTCTATTTGTCCTCTTCTTCAGGATACAAAATGATTCAAATGTTGGGTTTCTGTGTATGTCCTCCATAGCTATTATCTCTCCTCAGATACCAGTTTCATTCTCTTGCTCTTTCATTACAACCTGTCAGTAATACAACTGACTTGACTTTCTTCAGTATGGATTTTGTTCTTTAGCTTTCTAGAGTTGGTTTTAATTCCATCATGGCATTATTTGTTTCCCTACATTCCTCTCCCAACTGTGTCAATTATCTGTCATCTCTCATTTCACATATTTTCTTTAATATTCTTGACTGTGGAAGGAAGATGATATCTACAATAAATTTAATTAAATTTCTTATAGCTAATCTTAAAAAAAAAAACCCATCAAGCTCTATCTCTTGAAATATCCCTCTTCTGCGTGTCAAGAAATCATTTTAAGGATTTAAGTTCTTGTTCCCGTTACTCATGCTTGAGTCAGGATACATTTAGCTCAGTTTGTATTCCAAGAAGGAGTGGGAGTGGGTTCATCAGTGCTCTGTTAAGGTTTCCATAAGTTGCTAGGGAATCCGCCACTTGGATGCTGAGAGGGTGTATGTAGGTTTATGTCATCACTTTGATGATATATCAGTCTGAGCGGACTGTGAGAAGATGCTAGGACCAAGCTGTAGGAGTGGCTGAAGTCCTACAGAATCCCACTCATACCCCAAATGTCAGAGTTAGAACAAGAGATAGGAGCAGTCTCTAAGAGTGTGAGGCGTTCATCCCATTTAGAGCCTATTTCAACACCTTGGACCAACATCATTTTCAGACAGCATTAGCAAATAGGCAAATACCCAAAGAACGTCTGCAGACAAGACACTCATCTGATCAGGCATCTCGTTAACTATGGGTTCATGCCAGATGAAAGAACGCTTGTGTGAACTGAACAGGTACCTCACAACTGGATGGGGAGTTACCTTCATTCAAAGAATGAAAACAAAAACTGCCTCTGAGGACTTCACTACCCTCCTGGAATAGAAGCTAGACTGAACCATACAGCAGTCTCTCTGGTGTTTCAACAAACATAGGAATGAATGAAACTATAAAAACAAAGAGACCTTCCTGGACATGCCCATGGTCCTTTGGAGAATTTCCTCAAATTGGGTTTACTTACACTATATCTAATATAAACGCCTACAACTTTTCTCTATATAGTTCTCATTCTCAGTGACACAGCTATTAAGATACTAATTCCTACTTTATTCTTGCTAATATGGGAAAATAAAGATAATGAAACATAAATGTCTCCATCACCAACTACTTCCTAGAGGAGAGTCCATCTGTTTCTTGGCCTCCTAAGGGTAATTCAGAGGGTCTTTGTGTTTCTGGAGATACCTGAAGCTTTAATGTGAGGTGCATGGACCATTGAAGGCAGGAGCCAGAAGAGTGTGAGTCTGGGAGGAAGGAGTGGTGTGACCTGCAAAGGAATCTGGCTCCCTGGGTCCTTGGGAAGGGTGGTGATGGGAGATTTGTGGATCCTATAAATGAGAGGCACCTATACACACTCACATGCAAGGCCCCAGGGCTGGTAGAATGTAAAATGGGGATGACTGCAGGTACCTCAGAAAGCTGGCTCAGGCAAAGAGGCAGGAAGGCCAGGCCTTGCGTAAGGAGGTGGGAGGGCTGGCACCCTGGCAGGGAGGTGGAAGGGAGGTGAGAGGGAGGGCCCCCAGTGGGGAGGCAGGAAAGCCACCAAAAAGATTTCCATGCCCAATCAGGTAGAGAAAAAAACAAGCCAAACACTTTTAGGGAGAACTTGTGAGTTCTCAGGAAGGAGCACAGGAACTTAAATGACTCAGAGAAGTTTTTTCCAAGGACGTTGGTCAATCTGAATGTACCAGTAGTCAATCAATGAGGAAGCACAGAGAGAGCAGCTTAAAAGTGAATTTTTTTAAAAGTATTTTTAGTTATAAGATTACTCATGTATAGTATAATAGTTAATTACAGAAAGCAGTAAAAGGAAGAAAAAGAGAGGAAAGGAAGGAATAAGGGAGGGAGGGGGGAGAGAGAGAAAAAAAAAAGAAAGAAAGGGAGGGAGAGAGAGAGGGAGGTCATGGTTCACTAATCGCAGTTGCCTTCCTTGGTTTCAGCATTGCTTTGGTTAGTGTCTATTTCTCTCTCTCTCTCTTTCTCTTACCCACATGTTTCTTTCTACCCTACTAAAGATAAATATCTTATGTGGTATTTTGCACAACTGATTTCATTATACACATAGATATACATTTTATACTTACAAAGTTTTTTAAAAAACCTTTATAATGTATATTGGAAAACTTTCCATGTCTTGATTTATCTCATCTATTTTAACCATTAAATAGTAATAATAGTTAAATTAGCAATTTTGAAGGGTTTCACAGGTGTCATACACTGTTCTAAGTGCTTTACTATTAGCTTACTGAGCTCTCTTAGTAATCAACTTATTAAAGAAAACTGAGTCACTGAGCTTTTAAGTTGCCTAAAGTCAAAATTATGCAAAATTCTCAGCCTGTATGCCTCCAGAGCCTGGGAGCAGATGTGCCACCCTGCAATGTCCTGGATCCTGTAAGAGGAGTGTGCCATGCTGATTTAACAATGCACTACTGACAGACATTCAGGCTTTTCTTGATTTGATATGACAAGCAGCCATAATGGAGTCACTGGTAACTTGGCTATTTAGTGGACATTGGATCTGATGACCAGTTTCTACACATGACTAATCCTTTTCAAAAACCAAATGTAATGAACGTTCAGATTTATTTAGCTTTCAGAAAAATCATGACTTTTCCTCATAAACTACAATAATTAACTATATGACAAACTCCCTATAATTAAGGGATAAATTGCTGGCATAAAAACAAAGAATGCTTGCACGCTATAATTATTCTGTGGCTTATAGTTTGTCAAATGTGTACTTTGAACATGAGAGGTTATGTAAGTGCATAACTTCCAAAAGAAACCCTTTGCCTTCTCTACACAAAAGTAACAACCAGAAAACAATAGCATGGAGTTATAATGCTGACACTGCTGGCCATGCCAGTAGACCAAATGTCAGCAGGCTCCCTGCTCTCTTCCAAGGGCTGCTTCAAGAATCAAGTGTCACTCTCACTCTCCAACAAACAGTTACTAAGATTAAAGCACTGGACGGAATTGTGTATGACTGGTTTATCAATATGAGCCATGGTGAAATGAATACAAAGTCAAGTGTGTCCAACCCATGGTCCAGGAAAGCTAGTTGTGCAGTCCCACAGATTTCTTTCACATCATGTGTTTTTAGCATTTATTTTCTTCATGACTCCATGCATAGTTCCATTTTTAAAGTTCACAATCACACCTTATTGCTGACATCGCTTTTGGGCAGCACAAACATGCGTGAGCAGCTATTTTCAATTATGGAGCACACAAAGAGCAAAATTTGAACAAAGATTTCTGATGAGCACCTTGAGAACTCACTAAAAATTGTGACCACTTCCATTGAACCAGACATGGATAGATCCGTTTTACAAAAACAAGATCAAGTTCCCCACTAGTTTTATATTGTTCTCATTTTTCTAAACTTCATAATAAAAATAGAAAAAATAAAAGAAGCCTTATTATGTATATACATTAACTATAGTATATAACTTATGTGTGACCCAAGACAATTCCTCTTTACTCGATGCAACTCAGGGAGGCCAAAAGGTTGGACACCTCTACACTAAGTCCTCACTGAATGACACTGATAGGCTCTTGGAAATTGCAACTTAAAGCAAGACGAAGCATTACAAAACCAGTTTGACCACAGGCTAACTGATATAAGCAAGAATTAAGCTCCTACAGCATACTTCATCATAAAAAACATTACCAAACTTCTATAAAAGACCAAAACAGGGGAAAAGGACAATATGGTGGTGGATCCAGTCAGAGTGTGAGTCTCTGCATGGGTGAGTGCACAAAAGAACTAATCTGCATCCATTTGTGTGTGCAAGTGGGTAAGCAAATGTCCAACTGAGGAGAGACACGAGATCAAGTGCCCAGGGACCCCCTGCAGAAATGGCTGCAATTTGCCGCTGCTCTGAAGTTGGCACCCACTGCAAGCAGAAGGTACCCCCATCCCAGGGACATCTCTTGGGAAAAGGCAGAAGAGATCAGCTGCCTCTCAACACCTGGCACCTGGCCCACACCACCACCTGCAACAACAGGTCAGGCACTGGCAGCAGAGACCATGGAGAAAGTGCAGGGAGAAAATCTGGAGCTGAGCCCCACCGGAGGAGAAAACACGGACCGCCACCATTTTCTCTGTCCTAGGACTGCTTTATCTCACCCAATTATGAGTAGCCTGCATACTGAGCCTGAGGGGGTGATCAACATCGTTTTGTCCAGAGAGGATATTCCAAGTGCATGAGACCGGAGAGACAGATGTCCCACCCCCACACTGGACCAAACACAGACACATGAAATTGGAGTGGGAAACCTAGTAGCTAACAAGTTGGGAGCTTTCTCTGGGAAGAATTGCTGGAGTGAGCTGAACGCTGGCAGTAAGGGCCACAGAGGGAATGCAGGGAGGGAGTCTGAGGCAGACTGGGCTCCTTGCCACCAGGTCCTGAGATCCAGAGAGTGGCAACTGCTGGAGAGGAAGCTATTGACCTCATTCATGGCAGGAACAGCAGCCGCCAGAGAAACTGAGCTGACTCTCTAAAGCCTGGGCAGAGAAGTGCTCCATGGCGGCCTCTGCAGAACAGCAGAACTGCATCTTGATACCAGGCGCTGATCTCGGTGTTGCATTGGGGCTGCTCTTTGCAACCTCAGAGAACTTTGCCCCCAGTGCACAAGCCCTGGCGGGGAACAGCAGATGCAGAACCCAGACGATCCACCCTCCACCCTGAGCCAACTGCTGGGCAATAGATGCAGACAGTGAAACTGACCGAGAAGGAGGCTGCTAGCAGTATTAGTTTGTTTGCTTGATTGTCTTGTTTGGTTGTTTGTTGGTTGGTTGGTTTTCTCTTTTCTTTCCTTCTTCTATTTTTCTTTGTTCTTTCTCAGTTTGTGTGTGTGTGTATGTGTGTGTGTTTTCTTTCCTTTTCTATTTATCTTTCTTCTTTTCCTTTCTCCTTCTTTCCCTTCTTTCCCTCTTTCTTCTCTCTCTTTTCCCTCTAATACCCTGTCTTGGACTTGGACTCAGAGGGTATGCAAACATACTCACTATAAGGTCATATTGTGTAGAGACAGAGAGCAAGTCCCAGCTGGCCCATTCACCAGATAGCAAACATTACAACCTGCCAATAGATTCTGAATCCTTGCAGTCCCCTCATTGCCTAGTAAGTGCTCAAAATTGTAAAGAGACAGCACAATGCCTCACCCCCAGTCCTGCTTCGTAATTGAACAAACCTGGAGCCCTGCTTCAAGGAAGAACAAAAGGTAGAGATAATACCAGAAGTGATTGCTTCTCCATTTTCCACTGAGAAACGTAATTAAAGAGAAAGATAGGAGAACTGCTACAAATGAAGAAAAATCATCACAGCCCCAGTAAAGAGGCAGTGCTTGAAAAAACAGCTACAGGGACAAACAATGGCTATCTCTGAGAACGACAATACCCAGAAAGCAGTAATGGAGACCAGAGAATTGTTGGATATAATGAATAAAAATCAAGAAATGCAAGGACTAAAACTAAATGAAATTGCAACAGAGTTGGACAAACTCAAGAAAGCATACTTGGAAATAACAGAAATAAAGAACTCCATCCAAGAAATAAATAACAAACCGACAAGCATGGGAAGCAGAATTGACCAAGCAGAAGAAAGAATCTCAGAGCTGAAAGACCAAAATATGGAATTAATCAAATCTATTAAAGATATAGAAAAAAAACAAAATGTAAGAAGACAGAAGATACTCTCCAAGAGATGTGCAATTTTATAAAAAAAAAAAACCAAACCTACATCTGATTGGAATATCTGAAATAGAAAGATAAATAGAAAACACCCTGGAACAAACATTCCATCAGGTCATTCAATAAAACTTCCCTCATCTGGCCAGAGAGACAACTATACAAACACAAGAGATTCAGAGAACCCCTGCAAGACATCTTATGAGAAGACCAACCATTAGGCATATAGTAATTTACCTACACAATGTAGGTATAAAAGAAAAAATCCTAAAGGCAGCAAGGGCAAAGGGCAGATTACCTACTGGGGTAGACCAATCAGAATTGCTGCAGACCAGAAGGAATTAGATCCCAATCTTTAATGTTCTGAAATATAAACAATTTCAATCAAGAATTCCCTACAGGTACTGTGCACAGAAAAAAACAGAAACAAAAGGAAAACCATATACTTCACAGTATTACAAACAAACACAGACACAGAAGCAGCATACCCACAAAAGTGAAAACACACACATATATGAACATAAAAAGTAAATGAAACAAAACAACCTTATAAGAACATTACGACAGGGACAAACTCTCACGTTTCAATAATTAGCTTGAGCGTGAATAGACTAAATGCACCATTGAAAAGTCATAGAATGGAAAACTAGATTAAAAATAAAACACAACCCAGTAATTTGATGTCTCCAGGAAACTCATCTCACCACAAAGGATGCCCACAGATTCAAAGTTAGAGGATAAAAAACAAATTTTCAGGTGAACGGATCACAAAAGAAGGCAGGAGTCACAATCTTAATAACAGCTAAAACTAATTTTAAGCTATCAAAAATTTAAAAAGATACAGAAGGACACTACATAATGATAAAAGGTTCAATCCATCAACAAGAACTATCCATCCTAAACATATGTACCAAACACAGGAACACCAGCTTTTATAAAGCAGCTGCTAAGTAAACTAAAAAAAAGATATTGGCTCGAACACTGTCATAGCTGGGGACTTAAACACCCCACTAACAACCCTAGATAGATCATTGAGGCAAAAAATCAACAAAGAGATCCAGAAGCTCAACTTGATGCTTGACCAAATGAACTCAGAACAACCACAGAATACATATTCTACTCATCACCACATGGAATGTACTCCAAGATCGACCACATCCTCAGTCACATATCAAGCATGAACATATTTCACAATTTTCACCTTCTCAGATCATAGTGAATTAAAAACAAATATCACCACCAACAAAATTCCCCCCAAAATTCACAAAGCCATGAACACTAAACAGTATGATGCTGAACAACTCCTGGGTAAACACAGAAATCAAAACAGAAACTAAAAGATTCCTGGAAACAAATGAAAACCAAGAAACATCTTACCAAAACCTCTGTGACGCCATGAAAACAGAATTAAGAGGTGAATTTATATCTCTATGAACACGTATTAGGAAAATAGAAAGAGAACAAGTTAACAGCCTAACAAATCATCTAAAGGAGCTGGGAAGGCAAGACCACCAAAACCCTAACTTCAGCAGAAGAATCCAGAACACCAAAGTAAAAGCCAAATATGGGACATAGAAGACAAAAATACAATAGAAAAAAATCAACAAAACAAAAAGCTAGTTCTTTGAAAGGATAAACAAGATTGATGGACCCCCAGCCAGAATGATCAAGAAAAAGAGAGAAAAAGCCCATATAAACACAATCAGAAATGCAAAAGATCAAGCCACAACTGCCCCAGAAGAAATACAAACGATGATCAAAAATTACTATATACCTGTATGAAAGCAAACTTAGTAACCTAAATGAAATGGAGGACTTTCTGCCATCACACAACCTTCCAAGGTTGAAACAAGAAGAAGTTAAGATCCTAAATAGACTAATAACAATCCAGGAAGCTGACTCTGCCATAAGAAAACTACCTACAAACAAAAAAGCCCTGGACCAGATAGATTTCCAGCAGAATTCTAAAAACATACAAGGGGGAGCTATACCAACCCTACTGAAAGTATTCCAGGCAATAGAGAAGGATGGAATTCTCCCCAAATCATTTTGAGGCTAAC
>CAUYQG010294737.1:92-10340 GCA_963574415.1 Tarsius wallacei | reverse complement strand
AGCAGGTCGAGGCTGCGGTGGCCGGGAGCGGCCACTGCACTCCAGTCTGGGCGACAGAGTGAGACTCCAACTCAAAAAAAAAAAAAAAGAAAGAAAATACAAGGGCCATGTCTAGCTTCACTCCCTAGCTGTGCCACCCTCTCCCAATGGGTCTGTTCTCGGAAGCCCACTCACCCTCCAAGGCTGCCCGCAGATCTCAGCGCACCCAGACCCACTCCTGAACCCAGCAGCCCACGGGGGTCTCTCCCTCTCCGATCCTCCCTAACTCTGACCTTCCCACTGCTAGTATCGCCTGTTAACTGGTCTTGTATCCCAAGTCACAGTTGTAAGTGCCCGACTGGCAGGACCAATCCTTTCTTCATTTCACCTTTAACATTCACTGTGTTTGTTACCATTATGAACGCTAGTGATGGGCACGTGATAGACGCAGAAAATATATCTAGGTGACAAACCGACTTCTGTAGTCTTGGAGGTTAGAGGAAAAGAACTGTAGAAAATTGTTCCTGTCATCTTTGATGGCACATCACAATCAACACTAACAACCCTGAGAAACTGTTGTTCCCTGGATGCCCGACTTTTCACATCATTAGCAGAAACACAACAGGTGTTGCTGGAGTGCTGATTAAACAATTATCACCCTTCCCTGGCTTCCTGTTTATGTGCAGCCTGGAGAACCGCGAGTCCCCGATGGTGCCAGTCCTCACCACGGCCGCTGAGCTTGCTGCCAGGATTGGAGGTGTCCACCCCTCCGTCCCACACCATGGGGGTTGGGGGGTTGGGAGGGCTGTCTCTGCATCTGGCCCTGCTGAGCTGAAGATGCTCTCATGGCTGCTGAGACTGTTTTGTTCTAGGGAGAAAGAAGTATATAATTTTAGAACTGGGAACCATCTTGTCCAGTCTCAGATGGGGACTCTACTTTGGGGGTCTCATTCTATATATAGCCTGTCCCCTCACTGCCCTTTTCCTAAACTAATACTATGCCCTACCCCGGTCTGCCTAGAATCTAGCACCTGGTAGTTCTCATCTCCCCTGATGGTGTACTCCCTCTGTGATTTATGTGGGTATGAGACTGTGAGAAAGCTTATGGAAGGTTGGGCTGGGTGCATCCTAGACTGATGGAAATGGCAGAAACCCCTCCTAGTCCCGAAACTCCATGGGCATTTATACAAGTCCTTAGAGTTTTCTGCCCTAAATTCTCTCCAGAATAAGAGGGGAATATATCAGTAAGTTTGTGTTAGAACCTGGACAATTGAGAAACTTGTACTGATTTGTTATCCTGTAGCAAGAACGGTAATTCAATGTCATTCATAACTCTTTTTTGATACTAATGGCCACCTAGAACCTGACCTTGGAAAACATTCTGAGTAAGGGCTCTAGGGGTGGGGGGAAGCACCATGATTGATTAATGACGTCTGCCAAGAACAGTATGAAGGAGAATTTGCAGCTGCACAAAGATGAAATCACCACATATGCTATTAGTAAAAATTTTTCTTGGAAGTCATTTCATTGTTAGTTTTGACTGTAACAGAAAGCCCAGGATAAAAGCGACTTAAAGAAGCTATACATGTTTTTTTCTCATAGGTAAAAGTCTGGGTAAAAGCCCAAAGTGGGCATGGCACTGCCGGGTCACAGGACCTGGGTCCTTTATCTAGAGATGGTCTCAATCTTATTGCCCAAGATGGTGACATCTTTGTTCCAGGCAGCAGGATGGAGAAAAGGATGCTTAAAGGATATTAAAGGATAACTTTTTAAAAAGGTAAACCGTGACTGTCAGACAAATATAAAATAAGCACACAGCAAAGATCTTATCTAACTCATTGATGAATGAGGGAACCAGAAGATGTTATAACTGATTCCAAGAAGAACTAAACACACATACACATCGGCCAACAGGAATGCTGAAATAAACCTACACTTAGATGCAAAATTGATCGGTGTCCACTGTGATAACAACTTCATCTCTATTGGACACAATTTGAGATTTTATGATAGGGCACATTTGTATTATCAGCAGTATTTTGTCAATCACAGAGTTGTAAAATAGCTCAAAGACAATGAAAGTCTGAGATAACACAAAAATGTGCTCTAGATGAGGCCATTCAGTCATCATTTTTGTCCATTTCAAAGACCTTCACAATTTTTCCTGACCAGATGAAGATGAAGAGCATTAAGGAAGTACATCTACTTCCTTTTAAAGTTCCTGGAAATTGCCACATATGCATTTGCTTGCATCCTGTGGCCAGAATTTAATCACATAGTCATACCTCCTTGGAAGGCAGGTTGGGAAATGTGGTCTTTATAAAATTCTGTTGTATGGGAGAAGGGGAATGCAGAGATTGGGGAGAACCAGCAGTCTCTGTCTCAGCCATAATCTCTGGTATGACCTCAATAGCAAGCCATGAGAGGCAACTACAGGTCCAACAGATAATCTGTGGTGCATCCATACAATGGAGCATGGTGTAGCTGCCTCAAAGAAGGAGGCAGCTATATAGTGCTAATATGAAGCTTTCCAAGATACAATGTTTGGGAAGGGGGGAAACACATGCAGAAGAGTGTGTATAACAGGCTACAGTATGAACTGGGGAAAAAAAACCATGAATATGCTTGTAAATACATAGATTCTCACTGAAAGGAAAAATGGAAAGCACTAATGGCTTCTGTATGGCTGGGGCAAGAGAAAAGGAGGCCAGCTTGCTGGCCTTATGTATTATAATTGCTTTTAGTTCTTTTTGAATTTATACTATGTTCCTATGTGGTATATTGTCAATAAAATAAATGTCACCATTTATCTATGACTCTTTTAAAAATTTAAATTGGTCTGAAATTGGGAAGAGGGTGAGGCTTCTAAATTGTTACAACAAGTTGCCCCATGATGGGGAGAAAAACATATGATAGGGAGTCTTTTCATCGTTAAGCCTTCTGTGATTCTTGAATTTCGAACCACTTGGATTTAATATTGTTTTAAAACTTTAGAAATATGTTTAAATATTTCATAAAGAATGAAAAATGATGGTAGCTATGACAGCTATGTTTATACCACTGCACACACGTCCTTCCCATTTATTTATTTAATAAGTAAATAATATTTTCATTCATTCATTCATACACTCTTGTCTAGGGGATTCCACCACATTATTTGCATTATTTGTAGTTACCTCTTGTAACAGTGGGAAGAAGAGTGAACCAAGAGTTAAGAAGTCTGGGTTCTAGCCTCAGTCTCAACCCTGAGGAGCAGCGAGCCACTCCACGAGCCACTCCACGTCTCTGAGTAAAGATTCTGCATCTATAAAACAGGTCTCACCATTCTTGTTCTGCTTACCTTACAGGAACACTTTCAGGATTTGTGTTGGGAAGGGAGGTAATTTGTCAGCACCTGTGAAAAATGTAAAGCATTGTTCAAATGTAAAGGATTATTATTACCTACTGGGAGAAAAGCCACAGATCTGACACAGGAAATTCTATCTTAGGCAGAAGAAAGGCTGTTTGAAACATGAAGCCCAAGGAGAGAATGGTTGAACTGTTAGCTGGTAAAACAAGCACTTAGGGAGCATTAGTGTGTGCCGAACCCTGGTCGGGGAGCACACGGGAGGCGGTAGAATTTGATAGTGAAGGGCACAGACTCCAGGACTGCTGGCCTTCCTCCTGCCTCCCAGGTGACCTGGGCCTCCATACAATGGGGATGGTATTTGTACCTACCTCACGGGCTTGTTATGAGGATTAAATGAGCTATTAGATGTTAAACCCCTCTTATACCCACTCCTGGCACATAGTAAATGCTATAAGATGCCAATAAGAGTAACATCTTCAGCAGCTTATGGTAGTTAAATGTGCTATTGATTTTAAAGCAGCCGGAGCAGGAGCCCAAGTCCTGTTATGGTGGTGGTGGTGATGTTAGGAGTAGATGTAGAATCGTTAATGGTATTGCTCTCTGCTCTTGTGTAACTTACAGTCTAGTTGTGGAAAGATTCATGTGAAACAACACACACTAGCAACAATAACAGTGCACCGGGCGAATATTTATATATTGAGTGGACATATTAGAGTGATTAAGTCTTGGCGGGTTAACAGGCACCTCAAGGGAAGTTTTTAGCTCAGTTGCGGAAAAACACAAAGAATTGGAAGCAAATGGCTATTGAAAATTCCATTTCTGGGGTTTCCTGGCTCTGCGAGCAGCCCAGGAGCAAGCCTTGTTTGGGGATGAAGTTGATAAGAGTTTGGCATCTAGTTCCAGGATGCAAAACTTCGGGGAATTCTGCATTATCTCATCTAGTGTGCTAATCACCAGCCAGGAAGCCATTACACCTTCCTGAGACAGTTATCTAACTGAATTCAAAAGTGCAGCTGCCTCCCAGGGCCTGGGATGGGCTCTCTGGCTTTGCTATGCCAGGGCCTTCCTGACCACGAGTCATTTTCGAAGGAAGGGTCTTGTCATGAGTGGCTCCCTAACTGTGTTCACTGGGAAGGATGTGCCAGGGTTAATGGCTGCGGGTGTGAAGCAAACACAGGTGCTAAGGAAGAGGCTCGTTCCTTAGCAGAGGGGAGACAGGAGTGAAGGTGTAGCAGGAAGACAGAGAGATTGTGACACTGAGACTATTATAGGAAGTGGCACTTTTATTACCCCAGCTGGCTTGGCGGGCTCAGCGGGCTAAATGCTTCCAGGTCGCCCCGCAGAAAGGGAGAAGCGGGGTCTTACACCTTCGTTTAGGTAGGGGAGGGGGTCGTGTTGAGCGATTACACATTCTCTTTGGAATTTACAAGGTGGCGTTCAGAAAAATCAGATCTTTCAAAGAACAAATGTTCTCCAGGAACTGCAGGGCAGCAAGGTCTGCAAGCAGGGTTGTAAGCCGTCAACTTCAAAAGAGGGATTTTGAATAAGTCTGTGAATTAGTTACTCTTTTGCATTTCCATGAAAGCCGCTAGTCCTTGGCTACTTGACTTTTTTATTATTTTTATTTTTTTGTTTTATTTTTTTTTTGAGTTGGAGTCTCACTCTGTCGCCCAGACTGGAGTGCAGTGGCCGCTCCCGGCCACCACAGCTTCGACCTGCTGGGCTCTGGCGATCCTTCCGCCTCAGCCTTCCAAGTAGCTGGAACTACAGGCGCGTGCTACCACGCCCGGCGTGATTTATTGTAGAGATGAGGTCTCGCCAAGTTGCCCAGGCGGGTCTTGAACCCGCGGGCTCAGGCAATCCACTCACCTCAGCCTCCCAAAGCGTGGAATTACAGGCTGAGCCACCGAGCCGGTTTACTTGACTTTTTTAAACAAAACCTGCCTGGCAGGTCTTTAAAGCTTGCAGCTTGATTTTCAAAAGGAAATACCTTTTAACTGCTACCAGCCCCCTTTACTGCCACAGGGTTAGTGGGAGACAATTTGTCATCCCCGGTGATTGCCATGGGACCAACTGCTGACCCCGAAGCAGCTACTCATGTGTTTCTGCATTCATTCACTCAATCATACAAGAAATATATTTGAGCATTTGCCACAAAGGGGAAGCAGAAGGTCTATCTTTCTCTTCCTTTCCAACGGTGTGCCCACCTCCCTGCTACACTCCACGTGGGACAGGAGAGTTTAGATCTGGAAGCTACTTCAGGGACCAACCTTTTTTTTTTTTGCACACTCATGGCCACCACAGTCTTGACCTGCTGGGCTTAGGCAATCTTTCCAATCGGCACGTGCCACCACGACCATCTCACAAGGTCTTACTAAGTTGCCCAGACTAGTATTGAACCCCTGGACTCAGGCAGTCCTCTCATCTCTGCCTCCCAAAGTGCTAGGATTACAGGTGTGAGCCACCACGCTCAGCTAACTTTCTCCTTTCACCAAGAGGGAATTGAGGTCCAGGAAGAAGCAAGGAGGTCACCCAGAGACTCTAGCCCAGCCAGGCCTAGTGCTCAGGACTTTGGGGCCCCGTCTTAGAGACCACATAATACAAGAAAGGAAACAGGCAGACAGAGCAAAATTGCATCGTGGCCTGTCACATATTCTTCTTTGGAGAATAGAAATAATCCCAGGGGGCTATATATCAGGAACCACTGAGATCACGTGATATGCCCAACCCAGCCCACAGAGATTGTGTTCCAGATTGTCCGTATCGGTTCTCTTCTGTTAGGGCATAAATACAGCTGAGATTAGCTGAATATCTGTGAAATCCAAACTTCTAAGAACACATGCAGTAAATCCAAAACAGTATTATCAGTGTATGTACAACACAAATCTCCTAAATTGACCTTTTCAAGAAACAGGGCCTCCAGTGTGGGCAGGATAATCAAAGAAGGCCCCCCAGAGGGGACTGATTCAGAGAAGAGGAAGGATTTGGCAGGTGGATTTCAAGTTGGAGTGGCAAAGAGCGTGACCACTCTCCTGCCATGATGATGAGGCTTGCTGTGACTGGGACCCGAATATGGCATTGAAGCCACAGTCTTGAAGGCACAGCTGGAGTTTGGACGTGGCAGACTTGATGGATTGGATCGATTCAGACCATCAAGAATGGGGCGGAGCCATTTTCTAGAGAGCCGCAGACCTGAGTCACTGGATGGCCTGTCTCTTGTCCTGCAGCCGAGAGCTATTGGGGGACATAAGTGCTCACTGCATGGAAGGTGACAGTTTGCTGGCTGCAGCTGGTGGTCAGAGCCCTGCCTCTGCCCAGATTTCCGGTTTCACTCCTGCACACTGCCAAGGTCTGAGTTCACTCCTCCAGTGGGATTTTAGGCATCTTTTATGCTGAAAACTGGGAAGGCAAATGAAACTCATGGGCAAAGTATGTATTTGTATGTGCAGAAGGAAGGATGGATAATTGCTCATCACCACCAGTTTGGAAGGAAATGAGGAACCCCAATCCTCTTGAGGCCTAAGCTACTTGGGGGTGCGAGCCAGGCTTCTTGATTCTTTTATATCTCAGGCACATTCAGGAGGGAGCTTAGGCACCAAGAACATTCAATGTAGTTGAGTTGCTGAAATGTCCTAGCCCTGGACAATGTCTCAAGGAGCACTTCATCGTCCCTGGAGGGAGGAGGGAGGGGAGCTTTTTGTACCACCTTAGTCTCAGGCTGTGGTTGTCCTGATGGGCCCTTAGGATTAGAAGAGACCCAAGAAAGGGCCCAGGCTTGGAGGCTGTGGCAGTGTGACTTCTCCAAGAATAAACCAGCAAGGCATTGGTTTGGGGGTTTTCTAAGTTTCTTTGGGCTCTAAATCTCCATGTTCCTGGTTGGAGATGGCTTACTCAGTCTACACTCACTTTAAGCAGGAGATCCAAGGCTTTTTGTTCCTGCCCCCCATATAATTAAGCATCCTTCCCATAGGAGAATTACCCTGTGGTATAATTTAGTCCCCAAGCCAGAACCTCATTACCATTTAAGAAGGCACTAATCTCATAAGAGGATTAAACAGGAAATTTGATACACCAGTTTCCCCTCACCCCCCAACCCTTTCTTTGGTCTTTCTTTGGTGGCTCAGGGTCAAGAATATGATTTTTCTTTTTTACAGTGTTTCTTAAGAAATGTATTTGGCAAAGTGTTGGTAGTAGAGCCCAAAGAAAGCAGTGTATTCCTCGAGCTGTGACCAGAGCGGACAGGCAGTGATCCAGGGTATTCTGAACCCGCTGTTCTCCTCCAAAGTTCAGGGGCTGCCTTCTCAGATGCTCCAGCCCTCACCATTCTGTCCTGTGATCATGTCTTACTTTCCCCTTACTTTGCACGTGGTAAAGTAAGGTGCTTTGTCTTTTTCTTCTTGTCATGCCCCCCCCATTAGACCCCAATAAAGAAGCACCCAAGAGGCATTTCCTGACCAGTCACTTCAGGATGGAGTCAGGCTGAGTAAAAAAATCCCTGAGTCAGTTGTAAATAACCAGATGCTTGCAGCCAGTCTCCATGCAGGGAGAATGGTTGACTGATTTTTTGAGTTGGGATCTCATGCTGTCCCTCAGGCTGGAGTGCAGCGGCATGATCACGATGATTCTAACTCACGGCTCAGGCGATCCTTCCACTTCAGCGTCCCGAGTAGCTGGAACTACAGGCATGCGCCACCACACCCAGCTATTTTCTGAAATTTTTTTGTTGAGATGAGGTCTCACTATGCTGCTTAGACTGGTCTCGAACTCCTGGGCTCAAGTAATCCACCCGCCTCGGCCTCCCAAAGTGCTGGGATTACAGGTGTGAGCCACTGGGCCCAGCTGAGAATGTTTTATGCATAAACCATTCCAGCAACCCTACTACTTTCTTGTAAGAAAGAACTAGGGATGTGGTTGAGGAATGAATGACACAGAGCTGAGAAGAAAGTTACCATTCTAGTAGCTACTCCTATTAGAACTAGCAGGTTCTAGGTCAGCCTCTGCCACCTTATGGCTAGGTAAACCATTCTCAAGGCTCAATTTCTCATGTGATAAGTGGGAGCATTAGTCTCCATCCCATCAGTTCCATGTCAGCCCTGGACTGAGGAGCATGTATAATGAGAGTTACAAATGAGATGCTTAGAGTGTTACTGGCACCTTTATGAATCTGGCGGTTAACACAAGGCAAAACACATGCCAACTGTAGATTGTAACCATGTAACCATTTACTTTTGGTCTGTGAGTTCTGCAAAGACATCATTTTTTTTTTTTTTTTGAGTCTCACTCTGTTGTCCAGACTGGAATGCAGTGGCAGGATCACGGTTGATTGCAGTCTCAGCTTCCTGGGCTCAGGCGATCCTCCTGCCTCAGCCTCCCAAGTATGAGACTCTAGGTGCACGCCACACAGCCGACTACTTTTTAAAATTTTTTTGTAGAGAGAGGGTCTCACTATGTTGCCCAGGCTGTGCTCGAACTCCTGGGCTCAAGCAATTCTCCTTCCTTGGCCTCCCAAAGTGCTAGGATTGCAGGCATGAGCCAATGTGCCTGGTCAACCCTTCTTCATTTATGTTTCTATTTATTTATCTGTTTGCTTACTATCACAACTAAAATTCCTACTGTTACCATGGCCTGGCGCTGTGTACCACAGACGTTGAATGTGTGGCCTTTCCCAGTGAGAGTGCGATTTCAGGGTCTGTGTCAGAGGCTCCATTGACCCCTTCTCTGAGCCCCAGACCAAAAATGCATGTGGAAGAATAGTGTTCCCTAAATGAGCAGGCAGAATGATATTTGGTCACTGCTCCCAGAGTATGGTGACATTTGATGTTTTTGTGATGTCCTGATGCTAGATAATGGATTAGCGATTTTTTCTAGGGGTGAGACCATGTGTACTTTCTCCAGTCCATGGGTGGATAACTCGCCACTTCACTGTCCCTAACACCCAGAATTGCAATTGCCTTTCTGTGTCACCTAGGGAGATGGCGATCTAGCCCTGGCCAGGCTCCATACTTCTTGTGAAACTCCTGGCTTTTGCTGGTTTTGTTTTCTTTCTTTAGCCTTAGACTCCTGCCGTATCTCCATGATGGTTATTTGGCAAGCGCCAGGACTTTGTCTTTGGGGCACTCTTCCTTTCCTGTCTGCCCTCCTTGCACACTCCTACTCCTGCGCCTGCCTGGGCTGTCCCCAGGGCCAGCCACATGCCCCCAGCCCCATGCATCTGATGGCTCCTTCACCTCCTTGACATGCCTCTTGGTCCTTCTCTGACTGTTACAGGGCAGCCGCCCTGAGGTATGAAGGGAGGGGTAGGTTTAATCCCTCTCAGAAGTGTAGCACTTTTAAAGAGAGTGTGTACTCAGGGCTTGTTGGGAGGGTTAAGTGATTCAAAGCATTTTCTACAATTACTACTGTGAATTTTTATAACAGCAGGGTTACTACAAATTCATAGAGGCATAGAAAGTGAGGGGAAAAGATTGTTCTGTAAAGAAATGACTCAAATGGTACACCATCTGGAGAGAGAGAGACATGAAAGAGAGTTTTAGGTAGGGACATGTCCCAGGAGGAGAGACCTTTGCATTCCTAGCAGCAAACCCACACTTTGTAATGATGGCAGTAACTAATTTCTTATTGGACTTTGCAGTTTATGTGTAATAGGGCTTTACAGTTTGCCAAGTGCTGACTTGCAAACACTTTCTTTTTATTAATTTTTTTATTTTGTATGTTTAATCTCAGAGTAATCCTGCTTAATTATACAAACTCATCATCAGTTTTACTCAAGGTTATGTTTCATCATGAATCAAATAACTTATGTATTTATTTATTTATTCTTATGTATTTATTTGTTTCTGAGTCAGGATCTCACTCTGTTCCCCTGATCTTGGCTCACTGGACCCTGGAACTCCTGGGCTTAAGTGATCCTCCTGCCTCAA
>CAUYQG010294731.1:0-10479 GCA_963574415.1 Tarsius wallacei | reverse complement strand
AAATAAATAAATAAATAATAAAAATAAAGTCTCGAACTCCATCCAGATTTGACTTTTTAAGTACAGTAAAGACCTGCATTATAAGGTCGTCACATCTATAAAATTGAAATGAGAAAGATCCTGAGAGTAGCATTTTAGTGAACTTTCCCAATACATATTTTTCTAACTTGACCTGTTGGCTGTTTTTAGAAACTGAACTTTAATATCTTTACATTTTTTAAAGTTTTATGAAAAAGTTCACTTTAGTGGATTCTAGAAGTGTCAAGTAGGGATATGTAAAAATAATGCTGAAGAAATACAATTAATAGACATTTTATTACAAAGAAAATGCTGTGAAGTAGGTGATTGCTAGAGCTTAAAGAAGAAATAAAAGGGTTAAAAGTAGCTGACTTCTTACTTGTTCATGAGTTTCATTGACTGAATGGCATGCAGTAAATGAAAAAAATGAATAAACCAATTACTTTATCAATGATCACTCCTATTAAATATGTATTTATACTTTCCCTGGATATGTTTTCAGGTTACAATTGAATGCATTCTAGTATGTGCCATAAAACTGGGCTGCTTTTGTAGATTTATGTTTTAGTAGATATAGTTATTCTTTTTCTACCAAACTTTTTTGGTTTTTTCACTGTTTATGCCTTTGTTCCTTCTGCTTTTATCTTAACAACAATTTCATTTTTCTCAGGAAGAGTAGAGGCTGGAGCTTCTCACTTCTCCTCCTTGGGTACTTGTGTTTCTAACCCAGGTGAATTCCCTCATCGAATCCCCACATTTCAAGCCCTTACAGCTCTGGGGACTCTTGCTATATAAAGGAAATTGCATGAATGTCAGTGTGGAAATGTGTTTTCTAATAGGACTGAAAACACATTTGAAGTCTCTGCTCCTTGCTGAGAGACAAGAGAAGATGGGAAATGAGATGATGGGCTAATAGGATAAGAAGAATGAGGAGTGGTGTCCATCTCTGAAAGACTGAGTAAGAGCAAGCATGGGGCTACCCTCAACTGTTGGCCATAGGTATTTTAAATCATTCTGTAATCTACTGTGGGGGAGTGGAACAGTTAGTGGGGAGGATCAAATCAGGCTCTTCTGGAAGCCATGGTGACCATGCCCCTGGGGATGGCCATGAGGGTATGTATGGCCATGAGGGTATGCTCAGTGTTGTTCCATGTCGTCCATTGAGAACTTTCCCAGTGATGTCTCTGGTAGTTGCTGGCTGCTGTTGCTGTAGAGGCTGGAGAAAGGCCAGGCTTCTTCCTGAGTCAACTATTCAGAAAAGAACAGATATTTACGCTGTCTAGAAACAGATGCTCACACAATGACAAGAATGTGTTAAACTATTCTTAATGTTGATATTATTATCAATGTTGAGACGCATAAAGCAAAGTCTGTCTGTTTCTGAATCAATTGAGCTATGCTAGGTTGTGGTGTGGTAACCAAAATCTGAAAATCTGCCATAACTAGTCCCATCTGCCTGGTAGTCACATTTCTCTTTGCAAATGCATCAGTTGACTTCCCTTTTTTTTGGTTCCTCTCCTATGATCTTGGTTAGCATGAATCAGCTCCTTAGGGCCTGATCACCCCAGTAAATGCATGCAGTTGAGCCTTTGGACAGATACCACTGAGACCATGAAAGCAAAACAAAACAACAACAAACATACCAAAGCGGAGGGTCAGACCCTGGCCCCCTGAGAACTCAGCCAGCCTCCTCTTGTTTCACTTGGACAGCTTTGCTGTCACTGGCTTTTAGTCTGGACGTTGCCCGCTGCCACTTCTTGATGTTCAGAAAGAGGAAGTTTAAAAGCCATGCCTGTGGCAAAAACTTTACAAAGACCACACTCCCCTTCATGTTCCTGCCCCTCCTCCACAGCCCCAGTCTGCAGCTCAGATTCCCCAAATCTGTCCTTATCAATTGTTAGAGAAGACTCTAGTTTGTATCTTCTCTAGAGAACATTTATTTGTCTAATTTTCATTTTATTGTAAAATTTATTTTAATTTTTTTTTGTCATTAAACATTTAAAAAACAATGTTAGAATTTTGGCAGTTATGGTATCTGTCAGGCTGGAAATGTTTGGTAAACGCAAGTGGGAAGGGCAAAGCAGGGATGAGGTCAATCTGAAAGGCTGAGTCTAGAGGCAACTGGTTTAGTCTTACTGAGCCTAGCAAGCCCAGAGTCACCTGTGATCTTAGCCAGTGACCTTACAATGCATGTCATTGATTACCAGGAAGAAGGTGGGTGCAGGAGAGAGAGAATGGATGGATTGCTTCTAGAAAAACAACTCAAATCTCGTGTCAATGCCGTTATCATTATACACACATACACACATATTATTCAGCCTTAAGAAGTGAAGAGGAAACAATAGCATCTCTCCCTGGACATTATAAGTTGAGTCTGATAGATTTATCCTTGGACTAGGTGTTTGAAAATGTACTCCTAGACACACAGAATCTTATTAGTGCAGAACTGCTTATTAATGCAGAATAAAGACCCTTCTCTGCCACCTCAAGAAGTTGACTTCATCTATTTCCGCTTAAATATTTATAAATAAAAGATGCGAAGCATGAACAAGGTTTCTAATCCATAAATTAGCAAATAGTAATTTAAATATTTTATTTTTGGTGAAACAAAATTTCATCTATTCAACAACTATATCTATTAAATCCTTACTGGGTACTAGACTTTGTGCTTGGGAATGTACTGTGATGAATAAAAATATGGCCCCCTGGTCTCATGGAGTTGACAGTCTAGTGGGGGAGGCAGTCATTTGCAATCACACAATGCATGTTAAATCTGTCATTGTGATGAGTACCTTAAAGGAGAAGTGGCATGATACTGTGAGAGTATGCAATGAAATCTGATCTATTGGGAGAGACAGGGAAGTCTTGCATGGGGAAGCACCCATTCAGTGGAGAGTAAATATTTTAGCCTTTTGTAGATTCCAGAACCCTGCCTTGTATCTTGATACTTGAGTGTGGTTGCCAAAACAATCTGAAAATAATGGTGAAAAGAAAACAAATCAAAATAAAGATGTGCTGAACCTCCCCAGCATGATCTGGGGAGTTCTAGAATTTCTGCCTTGCTCATTTAATTACCACTTATTAGCATCGTAGCTAATTTGTCATTATATCAAATCTGGCCATGAATCATGTTGCTAATTACAAATGGATTTACTCACCCATCTTCTAAAATATAATCTACAGAGCATTATATGTCCATGTGTATCTATAAAATTCATTCAACAGCGTATAGTTGCAGAGAAGAATGTATATGGTTGATTTTTAAGAAATTTCTACAACTTAAAGCCTGAAAGATATGTGTACGCACACACACACAGAGTTATGTAGTAGAGAATATTGCGATAGTGTTAGATAAAAGGGTACATTTTTTAAAAAAAGTATAATTAATGCATCTATAATAATAAAAAAACCAGAAGTTTAAAACATTATTTCAAACAGCTCCTATCCAACAATATAGGGCAGTTCAAATAGATTACTAATGCTTCTTAGCAATAAGCAGGCTGGTTACATGGTGTCCAGATTTCTGCCTTGGGTGGCTGCCTTCCTGCTGTGCTGCCCAGGAGTTTAGTAGAGATAAAAGTCAAGCTGTTGACATGATTATGGAAGCACACACCACTTTACTTTATCTCCAGTAGAACTAAATTTAGTAGCTCTTGGAGGTACATTTTTTTTTTTCAGATGAAAGCTGCATTTTATAATGACTCTGAATAATTCAAAAGTGGCAGGATCCTAATGAATAGATGTATCACAGACCAGAGGACTTGGCTCCAACTTGTGAAGTTATGGAAAGTCTTACATTTCTCACAGGAAAAGCTTCTTTAGAGAAAATGTGTTTTTTTACACACAGACTCTTAGTCTGAGTTTTAGCTAAGGTACTTTTGATATCTTAACTCGAATTTAACTGTTTCTACAATGATACGAGTGTAATGGAAAGAAATATAAAATGATAATAAAATTGTGTCGTTCTTATGGCCCTTTTAGGTATTACAGACATGATCTTCTTTTCAGACCTTGTTATTCAACAAAGAAAAAAATGGGATATATCCAATTTCCTCATTACGAACCCAAATCAGAGCAAAGTGAGTTCACTTCTCTGAATGGATAATTATGCGGGGTGGGGGGACCCAAAAAAAACAGAATTATTTTTTGGAGGGCGGTCCCCTTGTGGTTCAAGCTTCTCCCACTAGGTAAGTGTTCTAGGAACCCATCAGCATCAGTGTATCTGGTCAGTGTTGTGAGAGGCTGCATTTGGCTTCAGTGAATTTTTTTTTTTTTTTTTTTTTTTTTTTGTGGGGGAAGGATTATTTAAATGCCTTTGCCCATTTCATGATGGGTGATTTATGAGCACACCTGCCCACACTGCTCTCAGTTTTCAGCAGTTTTTGACTAAAAACCAGCATGACTCCAGTGAGGCACCCTCCCAAATCATCCAGTCTTGCCCTGAACAACTTTTTTTGTTTCTCAGATGAAAAGCTGAAACAAAAAACAGCAGAAGCACTAAAAGGCATTAAAACTGATGAGTTCAAAAACTGTTTTGGGCAGTGGAACAAGCATCTCGATAGGTGTTGTCTTGCATCAGATAGAGAATACTTTGAAGGTGACTGAAGTTTAAATATGTAAGAATAAATACAAATTTTTTTATAAATAAATTCTGGGGTTTTTTTGGGTCCCCACTTCTGTGTGTGTGTATATACAAATGTAAATAAAGGATAGTTTATGTTGAGAATAGTTAAATTAGTTGCTACTCTTTTAAAGTCATATCAAAAAGATTGTAATAGGCAAGGAGAATTTTCCCTCAATTCAGAAGTGGTTATTTTTCAATTTAGTTAGACTTTTCTTATTTCAAGTAGATTCAGTGTGTTCAAATAGACATCATATATGAGATGCTTATGTCACAGGTCAGAGGGGTACACCTTTTTTTCTCCTTATTTCTCACTTCTTGCAAAAACAGTTTTGCATTATTACCCTCCATATAATTTTGATATTAAAAGTATTTGTGGTAAGTAAAAATACTTACCTACTAAAGCAGAAAAATTAATAACTGAATTTTCTCTTTAAGGAAAATATTAACAGCCTTGAGAAAAGACTAATTATAGATTCTTTGAAAAAGAAATCCACTTGGAGGTTTAAAAATAAGTTTAGATTCATAAAAAAATTTACATGTAACTGTTCAGAAAACTATTTGACTAAGGCAACATACATAGATAATTATCATCATCATTATAATTATAATAATCATATTAATGCTTTGACAGAAGGTAACTTCTGGAAGAAAAGACTCCCTATCCCACTACCATGACTTGGAATCAAGTCTTAGATTTTTGCATTATTGCATGATTTTGTGTAAAGGTTATCAAGTTATTAGGGAGACGCTTCAGTGTTTCAGAGAAAAGAGTATAGGTTTCTCTCTAACTGAAGAGAATCCTTCATAGGCAGTGAAATATACTAACCTTTCATGATTGGGTTTGTAAGTCAGCCAGGACAAAGCTATGTGTTCTAAAAATAGCTAAACTCTTGGACTGTTTATTTAAAAGATACTATTCTCAATGGACTTTTAAGTCAATTGTACCCAGGGATGGAAAGTTCTTAAATTGCTTTACAATGCATTCCAGGAAAAAAATATTGCAATCCAAATCTCTCAGAGGTATCTCTTAATCAACTGGAATATTCTGGGTCTCTCAGTTGTCTGCTGATCAACAGCTGGCATTATAAAACAAGTAAAACAAAATTAGTTCATGAATCTGTTGCCTGGGAATTATCAATTTCTTAGGCTAAAGAAGAAGTTTCCAATCAATTACAAACAAATCTAGACTCAGAAAGTCAAGCTTCTTTTCTTAAGCATGCATTAAAAGATATGTTTTTCATATGCATTTAAAATATACTGGATGCCCTAAAAGTATAACCTGGGTTCATTATTGAATCAGAAGTATACTCCTCTGAACTGGTTGGATGGGCACAATTTGGACATATGCTGGAACAGTCCCATAGAAACTTGAAAGCTACATAGAGTTTATTTGCTGGTCGCATACCACTTCCTCATTCCCTTACCTTCTAGATGGTTCTCCACACTTATTACACATGTTGTAGGAAGCAGGCTCTTGCTGATTGTTAGTTTGATATCAACCAAGAAACCAATATAAAAGACTGCTAAAAATGAAGCCAGCATATAAATTTCTTTCCAATAAAAATGTATGTTTTAGTAATAACTATATCCTGGTATTACATCTGAATAAACAGGACTAAAGATTCTTAGCAATGTATATTGTATATCCTCTGAGTCGGCCCAGAGAGTTTTTACATGCTCTCTGAAACAAGAGAGGGAAAACCCCAGCAACTTCCTTCCTGTTCTCCTTTATCTATAATATATTTTAGCTGGGAGAGGAAAAATGGCATCAAAAAGAACAATTATAAGTATATAAAGTGTGTGTTAAAACATAGGCTCCTGTTTCAGATATTAAACAGACCATTTGTTAACCCTACTCATAGTAAGCTCTGTAATAATATGTGTAGACATGATAATAGCAAGAATAGAGGGATGAAATTTTCCTGAGGTTTTGGTTAACTAAATATATTCTTATTCTCATGAAAAACATAAAAATGTATAAGCAATATAATGATTACAAACACCATCAGTGTGAACATTACAATTTTAAATAGTGGAAAGTATTTTCTTTGCTGCTAAGTCACAGTTATATCAGCCAGACTGAATCATTTCTGTCATCCTCTACTTAATAACTACACCTTAAAAATTATTGGGTTCATCACAGGAAGAATGATTTTGTTCTAGATATTCTTCTCAACCAGAGAGAGAGGGGAAGCAAATAGGAAAGTGATTCTTACTGTTCTTACTCTTTAAATAGTGTCTCTTGGGAAGGTCAAGTCCTTTGACTCCTTTGTCAGAGATACCCAGGAAGCATTTTCATAGGGCTCTCTAAGCCACAGCTGGCCGTGGTAATTAATTAGACTTTATGAACTTCATTGAGGTTAAACATCATACAACCGGAATTATCTTCTTGGAGCTTTCGATGAGACATCTCTACAGCAGCACCACTTTTTTTTTTTTTCCTGCAGCACAGGGTTTTGCAATCTAATCCCTGAATTGGTCAGTTTCTGCATCCTACTATGTAAGTTGCACACTACACAACTGTAGGGGGCAGCATTCACACCGAATCTATGTGAGTGATGCCCTCTGATTGGTCATACAGCTGCCATAGAGTTGCTGGTCTAACAGTCTTCTATCTCCAATCTTCTGTTTTCCATCAAGTTTTGAGCACCTTTAACTATTACTTTTATTAATTATAATCATTACCTAATATAATGATTTTCCCTACTAAGGTTTACATTTAGGGGAAATCTTTAGTAATTTTTAAAGGATTCATATGCAGTGGTGGTGTGTCTTTCTGTGAACCTATCATTTATTTGCATATTGGAGCACAGAGAAGCCCAATAATCCATAGTATTATATACATCAGGTGAGGAAAATTTCAATTATAACTTTGATTGGTTTTGATAATCATACATAATTGATTCTGTTTGTAACTTGACAACAGAAACATTAGGGGAATAATATACAATCCTCTTTTCAAGTCTAATACAACCTCCTTGTGAGAGAAAATTTATTTATTAATTTTAATCTCCTGAAAAATAACTCTAAATTCTTTTTAAGATAATTAAAAATAAACCTTTTCAGTGGCCCAAGAAGATTTGAGTGAGAGAAATGACTTGACGTCTGGTCAGCTATAAGAAAAATTCCCAAGTTCTTGACCTGGATCAAAGGTCCTCTGTGATGGACATTTGCTTAGCTCTGTCCCTTCATATTTCATATTCTCACATCCACACAGTTCTGTTTCTTGGAAATCTTGGACAGTGTCCTGGATTCCGTGTGGACTGTGATGTTCTTTCCCTCCTCAGTCACCTGCCATGTACTCTTCACCACTCGATCTGGCACTTGTGTCAATGGTTGCCCGTTCAGGGAAGCCTACCCTGGTCTTTCCTTTCCATACCGCCCACCCCCAATTCTCATCAAAACCAAATTATCAACTCACTCTGTTTTGCTGATCTGTTGTTCCCACGTCTTTTTCTCATAGGAAATCCAGACAGTGCTGAGCTTTAGACAAGAGAGGATTACAGAAACTATGCTATCTGTTCAAGCCGACGTAACTAACTAGTAAGCAGCTGAGGTGGATGCAAACCTTGATCTGTGTGACTCCAAAGCCTGTTCTTACTATCCACAGTCATGGTGTCCAGGGCCACCGTTTCATGCTTGTGTGCCAAAGCCTGTTCTTCACATTTGTGGACGTTGAGTCCCGTGTTGCCATTGGATGCCTGTGGGCCGCTTGGGAAGATGGGTGTTCCTGCAGTTCTTGGCAGCTTCCTTTTCTCTAGGGTTTACATTTTGGCCTCCTCTAGCTCCTTCATCCTCTAGGGAGATTCGTTTTTCTTGGCCCATTCTTTCATTCAGTTTCATCTTTTCCTACTGAAGGAAGAAAGAGAAGACGATACCTTCCATATGTGCTGGACTAGTAATTTGATTTTAGCTTCTTCTCTCAGTATGCTCAATGCCCACCTTTACTCTTATCTCTTCCTTCTGCTGGCTGTCTTTTGACTTTCAGGCAACTGGTGACCACTCTCAGGGTTATTTTATGGAGTTATACAGGTTTCTAGATCAGTATTGCTGCTCCTCCAGTCATTTCCCTTGGTTCATGCAGTGTACAGGCAGGTACACACACACACACACACACACACACATTCTGAGTATATATTATATACAATTTTTGGTGGTCATATTCTACATTTTACAATTCTAGTGGCACATTTCATTTTTTGTCATTACAATAGAAGGAGCACATGATATGTACTCAAGACATACTTGTTGAACTGACTTATATCAATTTAAATCTATAAACAATTAAAAATTATCCCAGTGCAAGAATATTTTAGTCACTATTGCCTCTAGTTGCTCATAAGATGATTGACAAAGGATTCTTTAATTCTCTTTAGGTTTATTGTCTTTATTTTTATATATACTTAGAAAAAACTAGGTCATTTTTATTTTTGAGTTCCTTCTTCCCTTTGTGAATCTTCACCATCTTTATCACTGTTACTCTTTAAATATTTATCAAGAACTCATCATATACATAGTGCTATAAATATATAAAAATTCCTTGAGAAAATGCTTTCTTTCCTGGAATTCACTTATGCTCCAAACTGGCAAACTTCTCCCTTCAGTCTGTTACGCTTTTGGAATGATCCTCTCATCTTGAAATTACCATTATTTTTATCTAATAACTTAGAGAATTATTGAAAAACAGCTTGGTAACACCAGAAAGAGGCAGGGCATTTTAGGGAAAATAAAAAATCAGGACATTTACCACAAAACTGAAATCGAGCATATAACTGATTGGAATTGATGAATTTGATTCTCTTCTTGAACATATTTCTTAAACATGGAATGCACTTTAACAACAACGGTAACAATAGCTTGTGGTTATAAAATATGTACTCTCTCTACACAATGTTTTAGTTGCTTTGCACTTATTAAAGCATTTAATTCTAATAACCATGTGATGTAGTTACATGTTTATACATGAGAAAACTGAGGGACAGACAGATTAGGTCATAGCTAACGTTTAACAAGGTCAACTAGCTAATGAGTCGCAGAGCCAGAATTGAAACCCAGGCAGTCTGGATCTGAAGTCCTTGTCCATAATCTGAGAAGACTGCTCCACCTGCTTCATGGCTATTTCATATACAATGAGTGAAAAAGTGCAACAACAATGGTAAATCCACACTTTATAATAATAATTAAACTCCTAAACTTACAAGTGAATAAATGCAGAGGTATCTTCAGCTGGCAGGGAAGGGTTTGTAATTCATGGTATAATAGGCAAGTTTTAAACACAAAAGTAGCTTCTTGTGGTTGAATGTAGATAATTTAACTTGCAACAGACCTTGGGATATTGGGAGAGGGGTGACTGAGGTGGGTTAAATGGTGTCTCTCCCCAAAATTCATATGTTGAAATTTTAACTCCCATTACCTCAGAATGTCATTGTATTTGGAGATAGCACCTTTAAAGAGGTAACTAAATTAAAATGAGGGCATTAGGGTGGGCCCTAATCCAATATGACTGGTGTCCTTACAAGAAGAGGAAATGTAGATTTAGGTACAGAGGGAAGCCTGTGTGAAGACACAAGGAGAAGAAGGCCATCTGTAAGCCAAGGAGAGAGGTTTCAGAAAAAACCAACCCTGCCAACACCTTGATATAGGACTTCTAGCTTCTAGAACTGTCAGAAAATTTTCTGTTGTGGAAGCCATGATGATTTTTTTTTTTTTTTTGAGTTGGAGTCTCACTCTGTCGCCCAGACTGGAGTGCAGTGGCTGCTCCTGGCCACTGCAGCCTCGACCTGCTGGGCTCCGGCGATCCTTCCGCCTCAGCCTTCCAAGTAGCTGGAACTACAGGC
>CAUYQG010294730.1:0-10254 GCA_963574415.1 Tarsius wallacei | reverse complement strand
CAGATTCAGGTGTCTTTTTAATATAACAGCCTCTTTTCTTTTTTTTTTTTTTTTTTTGAGTTGGAGTCTCACTCCATCGCCCAGACTGGAGTGCAGTGGCTGCTCCCAGCCACCGCAGCCTCGACCTGCTGGACTCCAGCGATCCTTCCGCCTCAGCCTTCCAAGGAGCTGGAACTACAGGCGCGCGCTACCATGCCCAGCTGATTTTTTGATTTATTGTAGTGATGAGGTCTCGCTTGCCCAGGCGGGTCTCGAACCCGCGGGCTCAGGCAATCCACTCACCTCAGCCTCCCAAAGGCGCGGGATTACAGGCTGAGCCACCGAGCCCGGCCAGCCTCTGTTCTTTAGGATAGATACCTAGTAGTAGGATTGCTGTATCAAGTGGTAGATCTATTTCTTTTTATTTGAGGCTGGCGGGGGCTGACCTAGGCACTGCAGGGTTCCCTTAGTTATATATAGCCTTGGTGTAGTAAGTTTCTCAGTTGCCAGCAATGGCAGTACTGTGCTGGGTATCTGCATTGGCTCATGGCATCCTGAGTGACTGGAGTAGTTTGGGAAGTGATGTTAGCTGGGGTCTGGGGTCCATTATATCCTCTATGGTAGGCTGTACTGTTGACCTCTGGTCAGGAGGTGTCACTTGTGGGAGAAAGCCAGCTAAGATGGTGGCTATGGGGTTTCTCCTTGGGGTATGTTGCTCCAAGGAAGTGCCCAGCCAGCTTAGGCCAAGGGTGGGGCTCCAGGGATTTCCCAAGTTCTCTGTCTGTTTTGGGCCTTTGAGAGGAGTGCAGGGGAATGGAGCTGAGCACCCCGCAAGTATGCATTCTTGACTATGCTATTTGGATCAGGAGGAAGTCCCAGGCCACTGGAGTAAAAACTGTTGTGCAGGGCAGGCATAGAAGAGTTATGGCAACTCCCACCCAGCTCCTGCCTTGGCCTCAGGCAATCTGCAATCTGAATGTCAAGGTGCAGCCAGCCTCGAGGCCTCAGATGTTCTCAGGCAATCTGCCCAGCCAGGAGCTGTCTGTACCCACCGAGTTTGTCACTGGGGCCTGTCCCCTTCCAGGCCTGCTAGAAAGCAGCCATGCCACCCACGAAGATTGAGTTCCTGGGAAATAGCGTCTGTTGCTACTCAGGCTTTCTTTTTTTTCCTGTACCACTCCAAAGCAGAGCACGGCTGTGGGTAAGGCAGTTTCCCATGAGTTTCCCAAAAGGCTCAGGGGGCCCTGCAAGTTTGAGAAGAAGCACAGAACTCCCTTCACTCAGGCTGTGGTGGACTGTGGTGGTGCAGGCGAGAGTCTGGCCACTTCCAGTCCAGGTCGATGGATTTTTTTCTTATTTGCACTAAATGGTTATTATCACTCCTTTGGAGAGTTGTGGGCATGCTATGGTCCTGTTCCTTTCTGGGTACTGAGGAAACTCTCTGTCTTGGTTTACTCTATAGGAGAAACTTACTCTAGCTGCCTCATGTTGGGGATTTTAATCCTTTCATTAGTGAATTTTTTTTTAGTTTTTATTTTCAGTGTGCTTGCCAATTTTGTGAGGGGTTATATATGAGCACACCTGTCCATACCATGCTGAGTGTTCAGCAGTTTTTTATTTCTTTGTTTGTTTGTTGAGTCTCACTCTGTCACCCAGGCTGGAGTACAGTGGCACGCTCATGGCCACCGCAGCCTCGACCTGCTGTGCTCAGGCAATCCTTCCACCTCAACCTTCCAAGTAGCTGGAACTAGAGGCCCCTGCCACCACACCCAGCTGAGTTTTTGATTTATTGTAGAGATGAGATCTTGCCAAGTTGCCTAGACTAGTCTTGAACCCGTGGGCTCAGGCAATTCTCTCACCTTGGCCTCCCAAAGTGCTGGGATTATAGGTGTGAGCTACTGTGCCCAGCCTTGTTCAGCAGTTTTAGACCAAAAATGGCATAACCCTTGTGTCCTACCCTCCCTATTTACCCAATCTCACCCCCAAGCAACTTATTTTCTTTCCCCGGATAAAAAAAGTCCTCAAAGGGCAATGTTTTGTGGAAGAAGTGAAACAAAAAAACAGAAGAAACACTAACACTCATCATCATTGCGAGTTCAAAAATGATTTGAGCAGTGGAAAAAGCGTATTGATAGGTTTATTGCATCAGATGGAAAGTACTTTGAAGGTGACTGAAACTTGAACATGTAAGAATAAATACACAATTTTTTATAAATGAATTCTGGGTTTTTTTGGTGTCCCCCCCTATTTCTCTCTGACTTGTGTTTAGTAAATGAATTTCTATCTGGCATGTATGTATCGTGAATGAATCGTTTGGGTAATTCTGTTTCAATGAACTACTATTTAAAAATATGTATTAGGTTGCCAAAAATTTACAAAGTTTAGATGAATTAGTTCTTTTACCTCTCCTCTGATGGGGTCTGGGCTGCTGACAACAGCTGACTCAGCAACTGAAGGGTGCTCAACCAGGGCACTTTCAACCTCAAATGGTCCAATTCGGTAACTGGGAAGGCATATGGAAGGAATTTATAAAGGTGAACAGTATGTTCACTCCATAATGCTGATGGTCAGTTAACACAGACATGTGCACAGAAGGAAAAGAAAATTACCCAGAGGATAATATGATGTCATCTGATCTTGCAACAAACCAGAAATATCCATCTTCATCCATATACCCTCTGTCTCCAGTGATATAGAAATTACCTCGTATAGTCGAAGCTGTTTTTGAAGGATTATCCTGCAAAACAAATAAATTTTGTTAATATTATTGTAACTCTATCTCTTCTTGCCAGTTGAATTTTTAAATGTTGAAAGAAAAGGAAAAGTTTGGCTCCTTTGAGAAGCCTTAGAAAGAAGAGCCAGAGTGAAATAAGGATGAAATTCCAAAATGAAGCTAGCCCAACAGAAGAAAGGCAAAGTACAGTTACAAAGACTAGACATGCTTCCATCTTGAGAATTCTCTTAGACGGATAACAAAATAAATATTGCAGGAGCTCAGGGGAGTAGGCTAAATGAAGTCTTTTGTTAATTGATTAATATCTAATGCTGGTAGGAAAAGAAAAAAGTGAGTACTCAGCCACAAGAAAGCACCAATACTGGATAATTCAAAGAGCAGACAGTTTTGTTTGTTTGTTGTTTTATTTTGCTTTGTTTTATACAAAACACGATTGGTTCTGTAACTCTGGCATAAGAAAAGTGAGTAAAATATTGTTACGTAAAAGTTCACTGGCAAGTAGAATCTGGACCTTTTATTATTCTGGTACAGACTTTGCTCTAATTTGTATACTGTGATTAGAGATTAAAATATGCTTGCAAGCAATAAGCAGCTAAGAAAGTCTCTAGTGAAAGAAATGTTCTTATTCCTACTACTCCATTCCCTGTCCCTCTTATTCCTCCCAAGAGGGGACAGCACTAATCAGATTTCAGAAAAATGAGAGGGTATTTGACAATTGAAAGGATCAGTGGATAGTAAGAGGCTGTCTTGCCGGGTGCAGAGGCTCATGCCTATAATCCCAGCACTTTGGGAGGCCAAGATGAGAGGATTGCCTGAGCCCACGGGTTTGACAACAGCCTGAGCAACTTGGCGATGCAATAAATAAATACAATAAATAAAATAAAATAAACTAGCTGGGTGTGGTGGTGTGTGCCTGTAATTCCAGCTACTTGGAAGGCTGAGGCAGAAGGATCGCCTGAGCCCAGCTGGTCGAGGTTGTGGTGGCTGTGAGTGTGCCACTGCACTCCAGCCTGGGCAACAGAGTAAGACTCTGACTCAAAAAAAACAACCAAAAAAAAAACAACCAAAGGGCCAAATACCTATTCTAAGTGTGTTTTGTCAAATACGGATGGTTATCAAACACTTTTGGGAAATAAATAGAAAAGAAAAGATTATTAAATAGGTTGCTTACTACATAATGAGTAAAGAGGCCAAATGGTCGCTTAGGTAGAATTCGAATGCCAATATCTCCTTCTTGTCCAGGAGTTAGAACATTGCCATTTACATCTAAAATCTGACATAAAACATAACAGTTTATTTAAGGGAATTTTTATGTCATGCCACATCTTAACTTTACATGTCTTTTTGCTTTAAGAATGCAGACTTCAACAACATTTTAAAAATACTTTAAATTCCTAAGATATATTGATGTAAATTCTTATTGCATAAAATGTTATCAAATGTGGGTTACCAAACTATGAAAAAAAGAATGTAAATTTTCTTAGATTCTACCATCCAGCAATAATCACATTTTAGTAATATTGTAGGCATAGGAAAAAATAGGATTGATACTTAGAAACAAGTAAAAGTCATTTAGAGCAAAATCTGGTACATAAAATAAGCAATCAACCTGAGAAATGCTATCTGAATTGCATAAAATGCTTATTGCATAAAATGTTATCAAATGTGGGTTACCAAACTATGAAAAAAGAATGTAAATTTTCTTAGATTCTACCATCCAGCAATAATCACATTTTAGTAACAATGTAGGCACAGGAAAAAATAGAATTGCTTTATGATATACTGTTTTCAACCTGCTATTATCATTTATCAATATATCTTGATTATCTTTTCCTCTCAATAAATAAATATTTTTATTACTGTTTTTCAAACTATGTTAGCCATGGAACATACAAAACCATACTTCAGAAGCCCAGTGTAAGTAAATGGGAAAAGGGGAATGTTCTCTGGTTGAGACAAATGTGTATAAGCTAAAGCCTTGCTTTCTTACCCTCTTTCCAGTCCTCATCATTCCCTTAGGTACCTAATAGTAGTTAGCATGTTTTAAGTACTTATTGCATGCTAAGTAGTAAATGCCAAAGCTTTTTTTTTTTAGTTGGAGTCTCACTCTCTCGCCCAGGTTGGAGGGCAGTGGCATGCTCACGGCCACCGCAACCTCAACTTGCTGGGCTCAGGCGATCCTTCCACCTCAGCCTTCCAAGTAGCTGGAACTACGAGTGCGTGCTACCATGCCTGGCTGATTTTTTGATTTATTGTAAAGATGAGGTCTCAAGGTCGCGTCAAGTTGCTCGGGCTGGTCTCAAACCCCTGGGCTCAGGCAGTCTTCTTGCCTCAGCCTCCCAAAGTGCTGGGATTACAGGGTTAAGCCACCACCCCCAGCAATGCTAAAGCATCTTTACAGGTGCCAAAGTGCTTTACAAGTACTTTAATTCTTCTGTTTGTTTGTTTGTTTTGAGTCAGAGTCTCACTCTGTCGCCCAGGCTGGAGTGCAGTGGCATGCACACGGCCACTGCAGCCTTGACCTGTTGGGCTCAGGCGATACTTCTGCCTCAATCTTCCAAGTAGCTGGAACTATAGGTGTGTGCCACCACACCGGGCTAATTTTTGTGATTTATTGTAGAGACGAGTTCTCACCAGGTTGCCCAGGCTGGTCTTGAACCCATGATAGGCTCAGGCAATCCTCTAGCCTCAGCTTCCCAAAGTGCTGGGATTATAGGCATGAGCCACTGTACCTGGCTTTTTTTTTTTAATGTCCCTTCTCACTACTTCTATAGTTCTTATACAGTCCTATATGGTTAGAGCTATTATGCCCATTTTGCATATGAGGAAACTGAGGTGCAGAGAGTTTAAGTATCACAGTATATGATCAAGCTGGGAATCAAATCTCAGCAATCATACTCCAGACGCTATGCCATTACTTTCCTCTGTGCAGTGTCTCTAGGGAATTCAATCCAATTTTTAAAAATTCAGATAGCATTTCTCAGATTTATTGCTTATTTTATATACCAGATTTTGCTGTAAATGACTTTTACTTGTTTCTAAGTATCAAAACTCTATTCTGCTTTTACATGCATCTACCAGGGACCTTCAAACCTAGGTGTGGCCTGCATGGAGGATAAGTATAATACTTATCTGGTACTTTCTAGAAGAAAAGGGCTTATGTGCCAAATGAGAAACTTGATTGGCAAAGGAATTCTAAGTGTAGAAACTTCCCATTAAGCTTTTGCAAATAAGAATATGTAAATTCCCACCCTGTCATCTAAATAGATATTTGCTCCAGGTATAAAGGAATTATTATTATTATTATTTTTTGAGTTGAAGTCTCACTCTGTCACCCAGACTGGAGTGCAGTGGGCCACTCCCAGCCACCACAGCCTCGACCTGCTGGGCTCTGGCGATCCTTCCGCCTCAGCCTTTCAAGTAGCTGGAACTACAAGCACACACTACCACACCTGGCTAATTTTTTTTTATTTATTGTAGAGATGAGGTCTCGCCAAGTTATCCAGGCGGGTCTCGAACCCGCAGGCTCAGGCATTCCACTCACCTCAGCCTCCCAAAGCGTGGGATTACAGGCTGAGCTACCAAGCCTGGCTTAAAGGAATTATTGATGGAAGGGAAGTATGTTAAGGGTTTCAATTACTTATCACAGACTATACTTTAATAGATGAGAAAACAGATAAAATCAATCTCTGGGGAGAATCACATTCCTCATTGTTTAAGGGATCCTAAAATGTTTAAACATGAAAAGTATGAGTGTTTGTCTTTGAACCTGTAGGACTCATATTCAGCTGATTGGAGCTCATTCCCAGATGCTGGAATGTTATTGCAGATGCTCTTAGCTAAGTAACAAGAAGCTCAGTAATAACAGCTCATGAGGAAGAGTTAAAAATGAAGGTAGCAATGATCATTGGGCATGGGGGCAGAGTAGTCTTCTCTCAGTCATATCATACTTGCATCCAAGGCAGCTGCTCCATAAAATCACGGGGCTAGAATAAATGGGAAAGTGGTGGGGATACCTTGCAATTGGATCACTGTGAGTATAGCTTTGCCTGTGAGACCCTGACAGCCATGCATTTTGGGAATTATTATTAAGGGAGGAAGAAAAATAACATAGCTGTATGAAATGTCTACTTCTCTGTAATGTAGATGTGATCATGCCTATTATCAATAGTTCTTTCTCCAACCTAAGGCAGCCTATTAACCAATGAACTATTGTTAAGCCTCTTTACAGAATGTAATTAGGAATCTCCTACCATTTTTTTCTTAGAAAAGCTTTTCAAAGGAGGAGAAAGTGAGGGAGCGGTGAATAATAACAGCACCTATCTTTTGGACCTTTATTATGTGCCAAACACTCTGATATGCTCTTCAAAGATATCTCATTTAATCTTCACAAGAAACCTATAAAATCAATTCTGTTATTAGGGTTGGTAACCATCTAGAACTGAGGTGAGGGGAGGCAATTTCTTGTATATTACCTTCAATGCCAAAACCTAAGACAAGTTGGTCATCCTAGTCTCCATTTTTAATATCAGGCAACTGAAGCTTAGAAAGCTTTAGCAGCTTACCCAAAGACACTTAGCTAGTGGACAGCAGAGATATACTTGAACCACTAGGCAATTCTGTCTTTAGATAAGTTTCCCATAACAAGGTTAAAGTGAGGGTAAGGACCCAGCATCTGATTTGTTCTATAAACAGTTAAAATAGCAGTCAGGCTTATCTAAACTCTCTCAAACACACCAGATCATAAGAATTACCTGGGTGTGCTTGTTGAAAATACAAATTTCAAATTTCTACCCCAAATCTATTGAATCAGACTCTCCTACGAAGGGACCTGAAAATGAGTATTTTTAACAGATACCCATATGATTTTTATGATCAGATAAGCATGGGAAACATTGATCTAAGAGCTTTCTCCTTTGTTAACTCTTTTTTTGTTTGTTTTGTTTTTTTGCTGCTGTTGCTTTTTCTTGTATACAAATGGTCCCCAACTTAAGACCATTTGACTTATGAGTTTCCAACTTTACAATGGAGTGGAAGTGATAACCATTCAGTAGAAACTCTCTTCTCATGATACTGGGCAGCAGCAGAAAGCAGCAGCTCCCAGTCAGTCACACATTTCTAACTCAGGGTGTATTCAACTTACAATGGGTTTACTGGGACATGGCCCATTATAAGTCAAGGAGCGTCTTGTGTTAGTGTAAATTTCTTTGGCTATACCCTGCTTTGAATCTGGGTTGATCTGAGAACAATTTTAACTGTGTACAAAGTATGCTGATGGGGAAATAGACTGTTCCTGGGCATCAGGTGATAGTAATGACAGTGGATACAGAGAACCTGGAAATAGCCAGGCAGCACGGGGGGTGCAGAGAGGGAGAGTGCTGCAGCCGCTGTAAACTGTAGCTCCCTTTGGCCTAATGGGCCTCTTTAGGAGGTCTTGACCTCTGTCTCCTGAAAGGGCAGTATTGAATTGTGATAAGAGTACAGATATTGGAGCCAGACTGCTTGGGATTGAATCCCAACTCTAGCAGTTACTAGCTGCGTTACCTCAGGTGAATTCCTTAACCTCTTTGGGTCTCATTTATAAAATGGTTCTAATATTAGTATGTCTCTCATAGTTTCTTTCTGAGAATTAAGTGAGTTAATATTTATTAAATGCTTATTAGAACTGCAGGGTACAAATTAATAGAGATCAATAAGGTATTTGCAAATTAATAGAGATCAATAAGATAACATTTCTTTTTTTTTTTTTTTTTTTTCAGTTCGAGTCTCACTCTGTCGCCTAGGCCGGAGTGCAGTGGCACGCTGCTCACAGCTACCGCAGCCTCTACCTGCTAGGCTCAGGCAATCCTTCTGCCTCTGCCTTCTAAATTGCTGGAACTACAGGTGCGTGCAACCATGCCCAGCTTTTTTTTATTGATTTATTGTAGAGATGAGGTCTCACCAAGTTGCCCAGACTAGTCTCGAACCCCTGGGCTCAGGCAACCCTCTCACCTTGGCCTCCCAATGTGCTGGGATTATAGGCATGAGCCACCACGTCCAGCCATAAGCTAACATTTCTAACCCATTTTCATTTTTGCATGGAAATGAAAGTATCATGGAAGTAACATGGAATCATCACCAAAACGAGGAGAGTGTATATGGGGGAGGGAGGTAAGTGGCAAACAGTTTGGATTATTAAACATTCTCCTGAGCCGGGCTCGGTGGCTCAGCCTGTAATCCCGCGCCTTGGGAGGCTGAGGTGAGTGGATTGCCTGAGCCTGCGGGTTCGAGACCTCCTGGGCAACTTGGTGAGACCTCATCTCCACAATAAATCAAAAATTAGCCGGGCGTGGTAGCGCGCGCCTGTAGTTCCAGCTACTCGGAAGGCTGAGGCGAAAGAATGGCCGGAGCCTGGCAGGTCGAGGCTGCGGTGGCCGGGAGCAGCCACTGCACTCCAGTCTGGGCGACAGAGTGAGACTCCAACTCAAAAAAAAAAAAAAAAAAAATTCTCCTGGAAAAGGATATGCAAACCTTAACATCAAAAGCAGGAGAAGGCTTTCCCATTGAGCCAGGCTTAATTTTCATTCCCTTGAAATTTCCACAGATTAGCACCTAGTTAAAAAGAAGAAGAAAAAGAAAGATAGTATTACAAGTTACTTAAAATGTATTCATTCATCCAACAGGCATTTATTCAACAAATATTTATTGAGAACTTACTATGACCTAGGCTAAAAATAAAACAAAATTTCTGCTCTCATGGAGTATAGTGATAAACAATATATAAATACATATACAGATATATAATATAGTTATAACACAAAATTGTAATTACTAAAATATCCATAGTTATCATTAATTAACATTTGTACTTATATTAGAATGCTTTTTCTATTAATAAAGATTTCAATTTATGTTATTATTTTATTTCTGATATATTAGTTTTTGACCAGGAGATATAGTCTATGGCTCATAAATTGTACTACTATAAAAGACACACTGTAAAAAAATTTTTTCAACCTTTCTCTTGTCTTTTTCATCTTACCCTACCCTCTTCTGCACGATAACCACTTTTGTTCTTATTTTTTTAATTTTTCTCCAGAATTTCTTCTTATTCTCATCTCTATTAGCTCTTTTAAAAAAAATCCTTCTAGAATATGCTTGCAAGGAGTTGTCCAGCAAACTCAACATTTCAAAGAACAAGGAGCTCAGTGGTTTCCATTTTGAGGCAGCACTAAGAAAGTTCCCTAACATATAAGGGGAAATCTTCCTGCCAGTAGATCCAGTATTTATTCATTTACAAAAATATTGTAATACCCTCACCCTGATCAGTTACTAGTGGTTTTTCAATCAATAGCTATTTAAACACTGTTAACTGTTTTAGAGCTTTTTTGCAACTAGCGTCCCTCAAGCTTTGGCTTTCTTTTTTTTGAGTTGGAGTCTCACTCTGTCGCCCAGACTGGAGTGCAGTGGCCGCTCCCGGCCACCGCAGCCTCAACCTGCTGGGCTCCGGCGATCCTTCCGCCTCAGCCTTCCAAGTAGCTGGAACTACAGGCGTGCGCTAC
>CAUYQG010294720.1:0-11942 GCA_963574415.1 Tarsius wallacei | reverse complement strand
CGCCTTCCTGCCGGTCTCCCTGCATTCCGTCAGTCCAGTCCGTTTTCCAGGCTGCAGCCAGAAATAGGTCACGATCCTCCTCTGCTTGCTCCCTCGGTGGTTCCCATCGGCCCGAACACAGAATCCAAAGTCCTTCCCTGGCTTCCACGGCATGCTCTACACAGCTCCCCTTGTGTCGGGGCCTTCCCTCGTTCAGCCGAGAGTTTGGTTCCCCCAGACTATTGCCTTGAGGCGCCTTGCTTAGGGCTCAAGGTGCTGGTCTCCTCCCCAGACACCCCTCCGAGCACCTCCGGCTCGGCCTGTCACCCTTTGTGATGGTTACTTGTTCGCCTGTCTTCCCCGATCACGTAAGCTCATCCCTCGCTGCATTTGGGGCACCCAACGCCCTGCCGGACATGCCGTGGGTATCCAGATGTCTGTTAAGTTAATGCTGAATTCCGCGCCCACTGCGTTCCCTGCCGGGTCCTCAATTTAGATTTGCCCATTTATTACTTGCCACGACTTTTTAGGTGCTTACAAAGGGCCTGCAAGTCTTGGACCAGGATTTGCACAGGTCTCTAAATGCCCGCGTTCAGCATGTCCCAAACACCGGGCATTCACCCATAGATGACCAAGTGTTCCAGATTCCCCTGGATTGAGAGGGTCCCCGGGATGTAGGACTTTTAGCACAAAAATCTGGAAAGTTCAGGCATACCGGGCCAACTTGTCACTCTGTTCACCATTATCATAAGTCTTGCCACATCTCTGTGTTAGTTAATTCGTGTTTATGTATATTTCTATCAACTTGCTTTCAGAGAGTCTCATCCTAAAATGTAAATCAGATTTTTTTTCTAATACGCAGTGAAATAAGCACGATTCACAAAATGAAAAGTGTCTTATCTGTACATCACACAGTGCTCTCTCACACATCCCCAGGGGTTGGCTTGTGACGCCTTGGGACACCTCAGGCTGCCCCCAGACACCTGAACTGGGAACTGGGCCCATGCGTCCGAGCCCTCCCAGAGAAGCACTGCATCAGCCTCTCCTGTAGCTTGTCTCGGGAGTGTCAGCACTGTGCCCACTACAGGCTGGAAGTTAGCTCTTTCAGTGGTCACAGCCACCCCACGGGGGCTGTTACCACTGAGACACAGATGAGCGACTTAAGCCTGGGGATGGGGACATTTGGTAAGCAGCTTGTCTGGGGCTACATAGATGGTGGTTGTCATAGTCAGGATATGAACCGGGTCTGCCACAGCAGGGCCAGAAGCATGGACCCAGTCCTTAGGAAGGCCTGGTGGATTTGAGCTAGCCTCGGAACGCCCCTTCTGCCCCCTGACACTTCCCATCATCCCACAGCTGCCTGCAGCGCCACCAGCCCTCCCCATCAGTTCCATTTCTGGGACAGTATAGAAAGCCCTGCCTCAACGGAATCCGCTTCATGATAACCTGCTTTGCAGCTCGGCATAAGCGTGCGTGCATGAGGTTTCACGGTATTCTCTGACCTCCTCTCCTGGGGAGGGCTGGGTCGAGGGTGAGGAAAGTGGAGTGGCTGGGGCACAAAATTAAGGAAGCATCCGGAGAAGAAGATGGGTTAAGAAGATGTCGAGAGCACCGTTCTGTCGCTGACTTTGAGGTGCTTCAGTCTAGAGACGTGGACAATTTAGTCCAGGCAAGGACTTTTCAGCAAATCGGGTGGCTTTGGAGACAATCATTCTTAGCAGCGACCTATCCCAGAGGCAAAGAACCAAATACCACGTGTTCTCACTCATCAGTGGAACGTGAATGTTAACCACAAAAGCACAAGGGAGAGATGGGCGGTTGTGAGACCCTGCCAGGCGAAGGAAGGGGCGGGGGCACGGAACAACACAAAGGGTACCTGGGTCTAAACCAGAAGAAGTGAGGACCAGTGGGAGGCCCAAACTTCACCTGCACATGCATTACCTATGCACCTAATCCTGACTTGCACCCCACATCTTTATCATAAAAAGGTAAAAGGATAAAATAAAACTTAGTCCAGGAGCCCTAGGGTCTGGGAGGTCAAAGCTAGATGCATAATATGAAAATACATTCTTCCTTCACTGAGCTGACATGTGCACTGATGGTACAAAAACAATGGTGAGTAAAACCAGGCACCTTTGAGCAAAGCAAGGACAGCGGCACCAGATTGCGTGAGGCGTCCACTGCCACTTGGCGGGGCTTGGGGGAACCTGAAATGAGGGTTTAGAAGAGGGAGAATGGAAACAGTGCTGAAAAACAGACTTTATGGGATCGGAGTCCAAAAGGGTCGCAGTAGCAGCTCCCAGAAGCGTGTGGCATTTTCGTTCTATGGTCGCATCACTTAAAAGGCCAAAAGGTTAAAGATTTACTTGGCTTAACCAGGCTGGCTCCTCTTTCATCAGTTATTTCCTGGAGGATCTGGGCATAGTGTGACATGCCAAGATCTACCCCACTAGAGGAGGAAGCTTCTCCCCGGCCTGCGTGCAGACACAGGGTAGGGTAGGGCAATGGAGGGGTCAGGCCACATTGAACCCGGTGCCCTGTGGAGGGAGGGCAGTCATGACCAAGGTGGCAGAGGGCAGCCTGAAGCAGGGAGGATACTGAGGGCCCTAAAATGGAAACAGCCTGAGACAGGAAGGCAGCAAAAATAAACTTGGGTTCACAACAGCCCTATTCAAAGTAGTCAAAACATTTGAAACAGCTCAAGTGATCATCATTGGAGAAATGAATAAGCAAAATGTGATATGTCCGTACAATGGAATATTATTCAGCCATACAAAGGAATGAAGTAGGCTGGGCTTGGTGGCTCAGCCTGTCATCCCAGCACTTTGGGAGGCCGAGACGGGTGGATCGCCTGAGCCCGCGGGCTCGAGACCCGCCCGGGCAACTTGGCGAGACCTCATCTCTACAATAAATCAAAAAGTGAGCCGGTGTGGTAGCGTGCGCCTGTAGTTCCGGGCTACTTGGAAGCCTGAGGCGAAGGATCGCCTGAGCCAAGCAGGTGGACGCTGGGGTGGCTGTGAGTGTGCCACTGCACTCCAGCCTGGGCGACAGAGTGAGACTCCGGCTCAAAAAAAAAAAAAAAGTACTGATAAATGGTGCAACATGGATAAACCTTGAAAACGTGCTATGTGAAACCAGCTAGTCACAAGAGGTCATATGTTGTATGATTCCATTCGTATGAAACATCAAAAGTTGGTAAATGCATACAGGAAGAAATCACCTTACTGGTTGCCAGAAGCTGCAGGGTGGGGGGAGATGCAGAGTGGTTAACGGGTCCCTTTGGGGATGAAAATGTGTTGGAACCAGGCAGAAGTGAGGATTGTACAATATTATGAACGTAGTAAATGCGCTGAATTGTACACTTTAAAATAATTTATGTTTGCGGATTTCACCTCAATTAAACAAAAAACATCGAAATAAGAACAAAGAATATGACCAGGAATAAAGACAGACACTGCATAATGGTAAAAGAGACAATCACCCTACATGGATACGCATTAAACGACAGAGTTTTAGAATGCACAAAGTAAAATCTGAGAGCAGCTCCAAGAGACTGTATAAATCCTCAGTTATAATTAAGTTGTATCACCCCTCTCAATATTGAACAGAACAAGTATACAGAAAATCTGCAAGGACCTTACAGGTGGGTCAACGCCATCAACCCGACCTCACTGATGTGTCAAACCCTTCACTCTGTAGCATTAGAGTGCACACGATCTTCTAGTGCACGCTGAGGACTCACCAAGATAGATCATATTCTGGCCATAAAACAAGTCTCAGTAAATTTTAAAAGATGCAATTCATACACAGTATATGATCTGACAGTAACGGAATGGAACTGGAAATTAGCGACAGAAAGAGACTGAGAGCATCCTCAAGTATTTGGAAACAAAATAACCCACTGCTAAATGCTCAAATATCAAATCAAACGGGAATGTCAAAGCATTTTTAGCTGAATGAATGTAAAAACAAAATCTCAAAACTTGCTGGCAGTGGCTAAAGTAGGACACAGAAAGAAATGCTTCCATTAGAAAAGGCCTTAAATCAGTGACCCCAATTCACACCTTACAAAAACAGAGAAAGGGGAAAGTAATTGAATCCAAAACAAGAAGAGAGGACGTCATAAAGAGCAGAAATCAACGAAAAGGGGAATCAAAAACTTTTAGAGGAAATAAAAGTAACCCAAGGATGATTCTTGGGAAGACCAATGAAATTGATAAGCCTCTCATGAGTCAGATTAGAAAATAAAGGGAGAAGTCACAAATTACTGATACTAGGAATAAGAGAGATGATATCACTACAGAATCAACAGACTTCATAAGGATAATAAGGGAATATTATGAACACTTTATGCCAACGAATTTGACAACTTGGAGTAAATAACAAATCCCTTGAAAGACACACAGTACAAAAGCTCGTTCTAGAAAAAAAATAGATAACCTAAGTAGTCCTATGTCTATGAAAAAAATTGAATATGGAGTTAATAGTCTTCCCACAAAACTCCAGGCCCAGATGACCTCACTGGGGAATTTTAACTAACATTTAAGGAAGACAAAATACCCCTTCTATACAACTATTCCATGAAATGGAGGAAGGAATACTCCCCAATTCGTTCTATGAGGCCAGCATTTCCCTGATACAAAAATTAGACCAAGACTTTACAAGAAAAGAAAACTACAAACAAGTGTCTTTCAGAAAGATATAAAAATTCTTAACAAAATTTTAGCAAATTGGATCCGGCAATACATTAAAAAGGATACCACATAATAGCAAGGTAGGCTTTATCCTGTAATGCGTGTCTGGTTCAACATTCAAGGTAGTTCACCATTGTCAGTCAACCAAGGAAGAACCATAAAATCTTCTCAGTAGCAGCAGGACAGTCAACATCAATGTATAAGAAAAATTCTCAACAAACTAGGAATAGGAGACTCCTTAACCTGGTATAGGATATTTATGGAATACTTATAGCCAACATCATTAGATGCTCTGATGAAATACCAAATGCTTTCCCCATATGATCAGGGACATTTGCTGTTGTCACATCTATTCAACATTGTACTGGAGTCATTTATATTGGAAGCAAAAAAGTAAAACTATATATATTCACAGACAATATGTCACCAAAGTTAAAGAATCTTATGGAATCTACCAAAAAAAAAAGCTATTTGAACTAATGTGTGAGTTTAACAAGGTCTCAGAGTGCAAGATCAATATAGAAAGTCAATTATATTTTTATAAATACCACTAACAAAAATTAAAGTAATACTTTAATTTAATATTTTTAAAGCATTTAAAAAGCTTAAATAAGTAGGGATAAAACTTATCAAAGATACACAAAGTCTGGATATAAATTGCTGAGAGAGATTAATAAAGACTTAAAGGAAGACTCAATATTGTTAAGATGTCACTTCTCCTCAAATTGACCTATGAGATCAACAAAATCCCAGCCAAAATCCCAGTGGGCTTTTTTGGAGAAATTGACAGATTCTAAAATTCGTACGGAAACGCAAAGAACCTAGAACAGGCAAAACAACTAAGATGAAGAAGAACCAGGTTGGAAGACTCTCACTACCTGACTTCAAGCTTATAAAGATGGAGTAATCAAGACATGGTGTCATGACATAAGTAGAACAAGACCATCCATAGAGTCACATACACGTGGGTAGTTTGTTAGTCTGCAGGGATGCTGCGCAGAGTGACCTGAGCCCAGGCCACCATCACAGCCTCCAGCAGTTCCAGTCATGTCCGTTGAGGCCGGGGGTCATGTGACATATATAACCAAGGTTTGTGGGTGTCATGATACGAGAAAAGTTTGGAGGCAACTTTCTGTTCCTGGATCCCCTCCCCAATTCCACTGAGCTCTGCCATGGTTCGGTTCTGAGTGGAATGTTCCCCAGCGTCCTCTGCAGTCTTTAGCCCTGGCAACCTGAGTTGTTGCAGCCGTGGCGGTTCTGCTGGGGTCCTTGAACCATCCTTAGATCCCCACAGGTCTGTGTGTGAGATGGTGGGATTTCTAGCACACTTTGCTTTTTAAATTAGGAAAGCCTGTTTTACTCAAGAACAAATACAGAGATCAGTTACCAGAAGTTATGCCCTTCTAGAGGAAAGGCCTCAAATTTTTTAGAAGCTCAGCCCGATTGAAAACTAATTTGGAGGGCTGGAATCAACATTAATGAAAGACGGATTCAAAAACACAACATCAGAAATCAGCAAAATGGCAGAGAAGGAAGTTCAAAGCTCTCATTATTCAACAAAAACTTTTTTAAAAAAGTGGAAACTGTCAGAATAATTTTGTTATAACGTTGGTGAAAAGCCAAAAGCAACTGAGAGAACACTGAGTTAAGAAAAAGATACTGGCCGGGTTCGGTGGCTCAGCCTATAATCCCAGCTATTTGGGAGGCCGAGGCGAGTGGATTACCTGAGCCCATGGGTTCAAGACTAGCCCGGCAACTTGGTGAGCTCTCATCTCTACAATAAAAAAAAAAATTTTTAATTTAAAAAATTTTAAAAAAATTAGCCAGACGTGGTAGCATGCACCTGTAGTTCCAGATACTTAGAAGGCTGAGATGAAAGGACTGCATCACCTGAGCCCAGCAGGTTGATGCTGGGGTGGCTGTGAGCGTGCCACTGTACTCCAGCCCAGGCGACAGAGTGAGACTCCAAATAGAAAAAAAAAAAAAAAAGATACTTCAAAACAGTAGGAACGTTTTGTGGTGATTTTATTTGCTCTTGCCTCACCCCATCTCCTGGTATCAGAGGGAGCATAGCAGACCCCATCTGAAAACCTTTGTGCATATATGCTGTAAAATGTGCCGAAGGATTGATGTAAGGTGCTCATCTCTGTTTCACCTAACTTGGAACTCAGGCCAGAAAAGCAGCTGGCATCACTCAAAATGCTGCAAGCAGAACTAACAACCCTCAGATACCTGAGACAAAAGGTTATGGTCAAAATACACAAAGCTGGGCATAGTGTCTCACACTTGCAATCCCTACACTTGGCTAGGGGTGGAGTGGGGGGCGGAGAAAAGATGCTAGACAGTAGCTCCAAGTCATATGAAGAAATGGAGGTCTCCAGGAAAGGCAAATATATGGGCAAATTAAAGGAGGATATTATTGTAGTTTTAGTTTGTAACCCTACTTTTTTTCCCTATGGGGTTAAATGGATAAACATAATTATAACTCAGTAGTATTGGGCAGGTGAGGTAGCAACGTGTAAATTGTGACATCAGAAAACGTAAAGGAGAGTAACGGAGAGACACATTTTTTATGCTGCTAAAGTTAAGAAGTCCATCTAAAAGAGATTCTTATACCTTTAGGATGCTAACTGTAAGGCTCAGGGTAATTACAAACAAAACATCTTAACATGCAAAAAGGGAAACGAGAAGGGGATCCAGTAATTCACCCCAAACAGTCACATAAACATAAAAGAAGGCAGTAATGGAGGATAAAAGGGTCAAAAAATATACACGACGTATCAAAATCAAATAGCAAAATTCCGGAAGTCGTTTTTTTCCCTTATCCGTAAGTGCTTTAAATGTACATGGTTTAAACTTTCTAAACAAAAAGCTGAGATCGGCAGAATGGATTTTGGAAAAATGATCCAACTACATGCAGCCTGTGGAAGACCCACTTTAGATTCAAAGACACAAACAGATTGAAATTGAAATGATGGAAGAAGGTATTTTATGCGAAGAATAGCCAAAGGAGAGTAAGAAGGGCTGCCAGTGTTTATCAGGGAAGAAATTGACTTCAAGTGAAAGTTGGTGCAAGAGACAAAGACATCGTACATTATTAAAAGGGTCGATTCATCAAGAATATGTAACAGTTACAACCATATGTGGTCCTGGGGTGGTGGCCCATGCCTCTCATCCCAGCATTTTGGGAAATTGAAGTGGGAGGATCACTTGAGGCCAAGAGTTTGAGACTAGCACGGACAACATAGTGAGACCACATCTCTACAAAATAATCGTAATAATAATAAAAATTAACCAAGTGTGAGGGTGTGCACGTAGTCCCAACTACTTCAGAGTCTGAGGTGGGAAGGTTGCTTGAGCTCAGGAGTTCAAAGCTGCAGTGAGCTATGATCGCCACTGCACTCTAGCCTGAGTGACAAAGCCAGACTCTGCCTCTAAAAAGAAAAATAAATAAAATAAACATATATGTACCAAACCACAGCACCCCAAAATATATGAAGCAAACACTGACAGAATAACAGTGAGAAAAAGGAGATAATTCTACTAATAGTTGGCTACTTCAATACCGTACTTTCAATAGCAGAGAGAATATCTGGACAGATGAGCAATAAAGAAATAAAGTACTTGACCGTGATCTGACAGACATACACAGACACTCTACCGAACAATAGCAGAATACACATTCTTCTTAATTGCACATGAACTGTTCCCCAGGGTGAATCGTCTAGTAGGCCATGCAGTTGACTGAACGTATCCCTCCCACCCCAGATTCATGTTGAAATCCGAATTCCAACATAATGGTATTTGGAGGTGGGGCCTGTTTGGAGGTGGGGAGGTAATTAGACTATGAGGGCGGAGGTCTCATAAATAGAATGAGTGCCCTTAAAAGAAGAGGTCAGAAAGCTAGCCAGTCCTCTTTCCACCATATGAGGACAGTTTGGAAGGGGGCTTTCACCAGAATCCCTCCATGCTGGTGCTCTGATCTCGGATTTCCAGCCTCCAGAATTGTGAGAAGTAAGTTTCTGTTGTTTATAAGCCACTTAGTCCGTCGTACTTTATTCTAGAAATCCAAGTTGATGAAGAGAGGCAACAAGACAGGTCTCAATAAATGTAAAAATATTGAAATCATATCTTCTTTGACCACAATAGAATGAAGCTAAAACCAATAATAGAAGAAAAGTTGGACAACTAAAAAATAGGTGGCAATTTTAAAAAATGCAGCCGGGCTTGGTGGCTCAACCTGTAATCCCGCGCCTTGGGAGGCTGAGGTGAGTGGATTGCCTGAGCCCGCGGGTTCGAGACCCACCTGGGCAACTTGGCGAGACCTCATCTCTACAGTAAATCAAAAAATCAGCTGGGCGTGGTAGCGCATGCCTGTAATTCTGGCTACTTGGAAGGCTGAGGCGGAAGGATCGCCGGAGCCCAGCAGGTCGAGGCTGCGGTGGCCGGGAGCGGCCACTGCACTCCAGGTCTGGGTGACAGAGTGAGACTCCAACTCAAAAAAAAAAAAAAATGCTTAAACAACCAATAGCCAAAGAAGAAATCACAAGGAAAATTAGAATTGCTCAGAGGGAAATGTATAAATACCTGAATTTAAAAAGAAGCAAGATCTAAAATCAATAACCTACCTTTATTGTTTGAGGCTGTAGGAAAAAAAGAGAAAACTCAATCCAAAGCTAGTAGATCAGAGCAAAGATAGATAAGACAGAGACTAGAAAAAAATACAATCAACAAAACCAAAGATTGTTTCCTTGAAAAGATCAACAGAAAGGTAAACTTTTAATTAGACATACAAAAAAGAGAGATCGCCGGGCTCGGTGGCTCAGCCTATAATCCCGCGCCTTTGGGAGGCTGAGGTGAGTGGATTGCCTGAGTCCGCGGGTTCGAGACCCGCCTGGGCAAGCGAGACCTCATCTCTACAGTAAATCAAAAACTAGCCGGGCGTGGTAGTGCGCGCCTGTAGTTCCAGCTACTTGGGAGGCTGAGGCGGAAGGATTGCCGGAGCCCAGCGGGTCGAGGCTGCGGTGGCCGGGAGCGGCCACTGCACTCCAGTCTGGGTGAGAGTGAGACTCCAACTCAAAAAAAATAAAAAATAAAAAATAAATTTTAAAAAAAAGAGAGATGATATTAACAACTAAAATCAGAAATGAAAGTGGGGCTGTTACTTCTAACCCAATAGAACAAAAAAGATTATAAGAGGTTGCTATGAACAATTGTATGATAATGAACCGGATAACCTAGATGAAATGGGCAAAATCCTAGAAACTCACAATCTGTCAAAGCCGAATCATGAAGAATTTTGTGGAAAATCTAAATCAAGCTACTACTATTAGGCTGGTGCAAAAGTAATTGCGATTTTGGACCATGAATTTTAAATTATAATTAACTAGGCTCAAACACATCTTTATTAATCCAAAGAGGAATCACACAATCAACACATTTTTGTCGATGAGAAATAAATTTGTTTATTCGTGTAGCGTAAAAATCCATGCTTTGGGGTTCGAGGAACCCTTGGAAAGCATTTTCTGCATCCTGCTGGTTGTGGAAGCGTCTTCCCTGCCAAAGATTGTCGAGATGCTTGCAAAAGTGGCAGTCGGTTGGCGAGGGGTCAGTTGAATACGGCAGATGAGACAAAACTTCGACACCAAGTCATCCAACTTCCGAAGTGTTGGTTGTGCGATGTGTGGCTGGGCATTGTCACGGAGAATCGGGCCCTTTCTCTTGACCCATCCAGGCTGCAGACATGACAGTTTTTGGTGCATCTCATCGATTTGCTGAGTGTACTCCTCAGATGTCATGGTCTCACCGGGATTCAGAAAGCTGTGGTGGATCACCGGCCGCAGACCACCCAACGGTGACCATGACTCTTTTTTGGTGCAAGTTTGGCTTTGGGAAGTGCTTTGGAGCTTCTTCTGGGTCTAACCACTGAGCTCATCACCACCGGTTTGTGCAAAATCCACTTCATTGCACATCACAATCTGATCAAGAAATGGTTCGTTGTTGCACAGAATAAGAGAAGATGACACTTCGAAAACGACGATTTTCGCTCAGTTCATGAGGCACCTACTTATCAAGCTTTTTCGCCTCTCCAATTTGCTTCAAATGCCGAACGACCACAGAAGGGTCGACGTTGAGTTCTCCAGCAACTTTTGTGTACTTGTATGAGGATCCGTTTCGATGATTGCTCCCAGTTGGTCATGGCCAGCTTCCGATGGCTGGCCACGACGCCCCTCTGCTTCAAGGCTCTTGTCTCCATTGCAAAACTTCCCAAACCACACCGTCCTGTACGTTCGTTAGCAGTTCCTGGGCCAAATGCGTTGTTAATGTAGCGAGTTGCCGCCTCTGCTTTACGACCTATTTTGAACGCGAATAAGAAAATCGCTCGAATTTGCTTTTGGTCTAACATCATTCCCATAGTCTAAAATAAATACAAAATAAACAGCAAGTATTAAGTCATTGGCCAAAAAACATAAAGCGAGAAATGCGTGTTAAAATGATGTACATGACCACATTTATCTAAGAATGTACTTCAGTATCAATAATGCAAGAACCACAATTGCGTTTGCATCACCCTAATAGATTGGAGCGGCAAAACAACAGACAAAAAACTCCCAACAAAGAACACTCTAGAATCAGATGGCTTCACTGATGAATTTTACCAAATATTTAAAGGAGACTTTACAGCAGTCCTTCTGAAAGTCTTCCCAAAAATAGATGAGGAGGGAACACTTTCTAACCCATTCTTTGAGACCAATGTTACCCTGATACCAAAACCAGATAGAGATATCACAAGAAAAGAGAATTACGGACCCATATCCCTTAAGAATATAGATGGAAAAAAAAACCCTATAGAAATACTAGCAAACTGAATCCAACATCATATTAAAAGGATCAGACACAATGGCCACGTGGAATTTATCCCAGGAATGCCTAGAGTGGTTCAACATCAACTGATGTAATGCATCACATTCATAGGATGAAAAGGCCCACCGGATCATCTTAACTGACACAGAAAAGGCATTCGATAAAAGCCAACACCCTTTCATGATTAAAAAAAAAACACTTCAGCCGGGCTCGGTGGCTCAGCCTGTAATCCTGCGCCTTTGGGAGGTTGAGGTGAGTGGATTGCCTGAGCCCGCGGGTTCGAGACCCGCCTGGGCAAGCGAGACCTCATCTCTACAGTAAATCAAAAAATTAACCGGGCGTGGTAGCGCGCGCCTGTAGTTCCAGCTACTTGGGAGGCTGAGGCGGAAGGATCGCCGGAGCCCA